>JAFISD010000420.1:0-14005 GCA_022560085.1 Helminthosporium solani
ATTAAGGGCCTTTATAAATTAGTACTAGTCTATCTTATTAGACTATATTAACCCTATAGGTGTGATATATAGCTATTATTATATCTTTTTATTATAGTAATATACTAGTATATTAGTTCTATATCTAGTAAAGAGGTATTAATATATAGAGAAATATTTATAGGTTATTAAATAATTATTATTATATTTATAGCTACTATACAAGTTTCATAGGGGGGGAGAGTAACCCAAAACAGGTGCAAAGCCGTCCGCGGAAAAGTGCTCCTAACAGATGATCTTCCTAAGATTCCTCCATGTTCCTGTCTTCCCCGCATGGCGCGTACTCGAAAGGCGATCTTCTCCGATACGCCTAGGAGCTAGCGCCGGTGAATCACCTCCCAATATTATGATCACCTTCCAAACGGCGCGATTCACCCCGAAAAGCTTGTGCGATTGGGATCACGCACATAGTACTTTGCATTGGCGCACCTTGTCTTCACGACAATCATGAATCCCGTGAGTTGAATGGTTCAATGCCCTTGTGTTCAACTTTCATATGGGAAGGTTATTACCTAATGCTTGTCCTTGTTACAATAGTAGTCACCGAGGCATACAACCTTGGAAAGAAGACAGGGAGGTTGTATTCTCAGGTAAATAGATTGTTTAAGATAACTCATGTCATTCAAGCCCTTCGAAGTGCCATCCAACTTTAACACGATCCAAGATGTTGCGTTCTATCTTCATTGCGCCGGCCATCTTCTCCACGCTCATTCATGCTGTACCCTTCAACACGTTCGACGGCCCCGGCCACCCAGCTTGTAACGATGTAGCTGCCGTCTACGACCCTACGAGTGTCGACGATATGGTTACCATCGTCCGCGATGCTGCTCAGAAAGGAACCCCTGTACGCGCCTCTGGCAAGGGGCATATGTGGTACGACACTATGTGCAGCGATAACTCTTCGACTGTTGTCATCCGCACAGAAAACGTGAACGGCATATCCAACCTCTCGCTTCCAACCGGGGCAGCTGATGGATCAGTTATGATCGAGGCCGGTGTAACGTTCCTACAGCTTGCGGAGTACCTGCACGATAAGGGAGCAAGCGTAGGATATACACTGGTAAACTGGAACATTACCATCTCAGGCAGTGTTGCTATGGGGGCGCATCGAAGCAGTCTCAGGAATGATAGCATGGTGGCTGCTGGAGCTTTGGAAATCCACATTATTGATGGCAGTGGCAACATCAAGATCGTTACTCGCGATGACAATAATGACGACTGGCTTGCAGCCTCGACGTCGTTGGGACTTCTTGGTGTCATTGCGCGAATCAAATTTAAGATCTATCCTGACTTCAAAGTCTACGCGCAGCAGAAGATCCTTGCAGAGAATGATGTTCTCAACGGTGATATCTACGGTCTCATTGCTCCATATGGAACTGCCAACTTCTGGTGGTGGCCACACTTGAGGCTGTTTCACCACCGATACTACGACCAAGTACCCAACGACCAGTCAAGTCAGGAAGGCTTCCAGTCTACATTCAGTGTCACAGAGAGTGAAGCCAAGATCGCAAAAGATCTTCTCAACGCCGGTATGCCCAAAATCCTATCCCAAAAGAAAATCTCATCACTAACGCATTAGGCCAAAACTCTTCATTCTTCAACCAGATTGCCGAAACCACGTTTTTCGGTCTCTGGTCTCCCCCCAATTTCCGCGAAAAATCAACCAACTCTCCGATTCTAACTTGGCCCGTCTACGGCTGGAACTACGACGTCCTAATCGGCGGCCTCTACCCAGGATATGGCACAGAATGGGATTTTGGCCTCCGCGGTCTCACCCTTGAGCTCGCCTTCCCTGTCACCCAAGCCAACGCAGTTCTAAAGCGCGTCCGCAAAGCCTTCGATGACGAGTTCTGGAAACACGGAAAAATAATGACATCGACATACCGAAGTGGAATCAACATCAAGTTCGGAAAGGCTTACGTTGATTTACTCGGTCAAGTAACGACGAACACAGCCGATGGTGCGGATTGGAGTAAGGGTGCACTGATGTTCGATTTCCCCACGTTTCAACCTACCACGGGTGATAGGTCAAGGTTCAATGAGCCATTCTACCATCAATTGGCGACTACGCTTATTAAAGAATTTCCTTGTCGTCCACATTGGACGAAGAATACACGGGACGTGTTCAAACAGACTGTAGAGGCGGGCAAGATCGATGCGGATCATTTGAGGCGGTTCAAGGCTGTGAGGCAGAAGTTCGATCCCAATGGAATCTTCAAGAGTGTGGTCGGTGAGATCTTGGGACTGTACTAGGCCTCAAAAGCTGTCATGCTTATAAGATAGAACCAAATAGTCAGCATTCAACGATTATAATCTAATCTAAACAACCAACTGAACGCCCGCATCTATAGATCTCACGATACAGTAACACTATTACACCTTCTCCAAATTACTTCGCCATCCAGCCAAATAAATCTCCTTCGCCTTCCCATCCTTGTCGACCTTCATTTCTAGAATGTCCAACGCAGCCCCCACATACCTCGCGGGATCACCAAAATTCCAACTAGCGCAATTCATCTCTGCCCAATTATTCCCCGTCTTCATAGTCCCATCTAGTTGCAACCTCCACACTTGTTTCCCGTCGACCCACGCATCTGTGTCATATGGATATAAGTGTGCGCTTGCTGCCTGAGCAGGCCGTCCCTGCAAAGCAGCAAGACCAGAGATGACAGGCGCGCCATTCATGCTGAAGTTCGAGATCTTGAGACCAGGTCCGTTGTCGAGGCTAAGTGTCAGTGTGCTGCTGGAATTCGCCGTGGAGCGATATGTGCCTGCGTATTTGCATGATACTTGTCGTCGCGCTTCTTGATCCGCGTATGCGACGAGCGGTTTGACGACGGTGGGGAGAAGGGTTTGGAGTGCTTGTGTTGCCTCGTTGCCTGCAATGTTCATCGTAACAGTGATATCGTATTCCGGAATTAGAATTAGGTAACTCGTATAGCCCGGGACTCCTCCCGATTTGGTGTAAATATCGATGGGACGGGGGAATTTGATGTTTAGATCGGTCGGTCGAATGATTTCCCATGGTGCGCCGACGAGCTGATATAATGATGGGACGAATGCGCGTGGCTGTAGCCATTTTCTCGTCTCTGCTGCGTTGAGCAATTTGTTATTCCTGAGCGCCTGTGCGAAGGCGTGTAATTCTGTGGGCGTCGCCCATATTCCGCCACCAGCGTCGAAGTTTGAAAACGGCGCTTCGAACCATTGGTCTCCTTTTCTTGGTAGAACGGCGTCGGATGAATTGCTCGGGGTATCGAAGCTTGCTGTATCCATACCTACCGGATCGAAGATCAGTTTCTTGATGATGGTGGAGTAGGTTTGGTTTGGGTAGACGGATTCAAGGGCCTTTCCGAGTAGATTGTAGGCGATATTTGAGTAGAGGGGGACTGAGTTTGGAGATTGCGGGCGGTAGTTGGGGTTGTTGAACATGTCGATGACTTGCGAGGGCGTGCAAACAGTCTCGCCTGGAAAAGAATCACAACCGGGGAGAGTGGAATTGGTGGGTTCAATGCCAAGGAGAGAGGGTGAAAAAGTAGGAAGGAAGGAGAGGTCGGATACGTAGCCCTGTTGTGGGTTAGTAAACATGATCAAGAAGGTAAGATTACTGATGGTAAAGGTATGGACGTACGTATCTGCCTATCCCACTTGTTTGGCCAGCGAGTGCACTGATGGAAACATCTTTGTATGCTTCAGAATCGAGGCTAGGGATATACTTTGAGATGCTATCTTCCCATCCGATCTTATTGCTGCTCAAAAGTACTGCGAGAACAGTGAACACCTTTGTCACACTAGCCAATCGGAATTTTGTGTTGAAAAGATCTTTCGTAAGCGTCGTAGAAGCGTTGGTTGAGGCGCGATGTTGGTAGTTGATGACAGGCGAGTCACCAATTGAAGCTTTGATAGCGAGAGTGGTTGAATCAAACCAAGAGTAATTGCCCAAAAGGGTATCTGAGATGAATGGGGGCGGTGGAGGGATATTGACAGGTGGAGGAAGAATGGGTCCTGGAGGAGGACAGTATGCGTGCTGTTGTGACGCCATGTTCTTATCTTTGTTGGTGTTCTTCGGTATATCAGATTTGGGAGATGTATGAACCTTTGTCTCTGTCTTGGGCGCGAAGTACAATGCGTACGCAAACAAGGGAATAACAAGAGAAGAAATAATCAAGCTGTCGTATAATGAAGGGAGAAGTGAAGTATCCATCGCTACTGTATACCTTATATACAATCAGCCGGACATGAGACTGCTTGCTAGTTATTGTTAGGCCTAATGTAGGATGCCAATGCTTCGCCCTTCGCCCTTCGCCCCCTCAGGCTGATTCAATCTAAGAGAATGTAAGATGGCCTAGGCGAAAATGCCAATGATTGCGATAATTGCAGTACTAGTGTTGGATGAGATCGCGGTTGGCAGTGTAAGGAAAGTTTAACAGTTGAGACGTCAGCCACCACACAGACACGTTTCGCTTCAGCCCTAGGCGAAGCGCGTACATAGTTAGGGCTGTGCGCGTGAAGACACAGAATTAACAGACAGATACAATGTTTTTCTCTGTCAAAAGGGAGACTTGGAAAATCCAAGTTATGAATGTTGAACTTATTTGGGGAAAATTAACTAAACACAATGTGCTACTCTTAGTCCATCTATCCTCTACGAAACCTTCAACGTTGTTCGCAGCAAATGTGGGAGGAGCATGCCAAATTCCGTTCTGTGCGGAGGAACGCTCTTACGCCGACCGTATCTATCGCCTGTGAGAATTCGTTAGTCCGACCGACCGACCGGCTAGAAAATACGAGGTACTCCGCAGACTGCGCCTCGTTGTCGACCCTCAAGAAAAGTAACTTGAAGGAGTCTCAATAATTAATAAGAATGGAGCAGTAATACTAGGGAATACAGCCTATACAAGTAGTACATACTGGTATATATAGGACACCGCTTAGGCAGTATCAAAATCCACCAGCACGATTCCATCGCGACTCAAATCATGACCTTTTGCCTCAAATTCATAAATACCTGTAGTTCATGTTTTATTTTACTGCGGACGTCGTCAACTTACAAGCCTTCCTTGCCGTCCTGCAATTTTGCGCCGTCTGTCTTCTCGCACGAATAACAGCGCGAAGTTTGCGCAAAATAAAGAAGCTTAGCAACAATAGTTCTATATATGAGCCTGGTATTGTTGGTAGTGCTTGCACAAGGTCCAGATTTAATCGTTTTTACTTTTTTTATCTAATAATCGATCGTCTCAGCCAGAAAAGAGAGCTTTACTTTGAAGTGAAGATTTCAAGTCGATATTAACATCGTCCGCATGACAATCTGCCCAAGCAACACGTATAGGTCCTCGATCCAACTTTTCGTTCATCACCCATTTTCTCAAGCCAAATCGATAAGAGAAGTCAGGTTGAGTAATCCATTGTGTCAGCATCTAGGAGTGACTCATATCTCTATACTGAGTCTCCTCTGTCGATCCTTAGGTAAATGAAATACCCACTTGGGGACCCCACGGCAACCACAGCTCTATCAATAACGACTACGGATTAAAGATATGAAAGAGGTATCCGAGCTCCCTCATCTGTCCAAGCGTCGGAGCCGGATGTTCTTTGCGTAGTGCCTGACTGGAACACCACAGCATGTACGACATGGTGGCTGTAAGATGTAACAAGACTAACTCCAAACGTTTTACGGAGACTCCGTGAAAGTGTGATAGGCTGGTATACAGCATATCGATGACGTTGCAATCTCATGATATTCTGCAATAATTACGTGTTCTTATCTTCCGCGCACAAACTACACGCGACCAGTGAGGGTGACATGGAAGTGTGCAGCAGCGCATTGCAGACCGCTTTTCAAGCGCCTAGAAGCAAGACATGTTGCAGTTGAAATGTTACAGTAGGGTCTACCCCGTTGGCTGTTCCCGAGCTCTTTCTTCATGATGTTTCTATTGAAACAAATAAATCGCTGCAAAGCAATTGGGTGATCTGAAGGATATAAGAATGAGAAATATGCCGGCTATACTAACTCAGCTCATACTTGTGTGTCTTTTGGTGCATAATCCTAAGACAAAAATAGAGAGTCTTCGTGGATCATCATACTGGGCGCTATTACATGCTTCAGTTTCGGTGGGTCTTTTGGGCACCTTCTCACTGAGGTTGATATAGCTAAGAGCATGGCCAAGACTTACTCTGTGACTGACGGAGACTCGGCTCTTTCTTCATGATGTTTCTATTGAAACAAATAAATCGCTGCAAAGTAATTGGGTGATCTGAAAGATATAAGAATGAGAAATATGCCGGCTATACTAACTCAGCTCATACTTGTGTGTCTTCTGGTGCATAATCCTAAGACATAAATAGAGAGTCTTGGTGGATCATCATACTGGGCACTATTATATGCTTCAGTTTCGGTGGGTCTTTTGGGTACCCACGTACCTTCTCACTGAGGTTGATATAGCTAAGAACATGGCCAAGACTTACTCTGTGACTGACGGAGAATCTGTGCCACTTGTCCCTATTTTAGAATAGAGCCCATAATACAGATAGGGCCGTGAGGGTGAAGGAGTCGTCATGTGCTATTCTTTTAGCGGGCCGATTACTATTAATGATCATTCAGATGATTTCTTAGAGGTAGACAAGACCGTCGTGGTAGTCAATGTCTTGGAGTTTGTTGTTGTTCTGGCCAGATCGACAACACAAACCCCGTTCCTTGCGCCCAATTAAGGCATGGAAGCGCTGCAAATATGTACGCTGAGTATGCGAAGTACGTATATGAGATGATGGAGCAATATGACGGATGGTGGTTTCAGAAGTGCCCTAGTGCCAGATATTAGCGTGAACGATTTAATATTTGCATGAATGATAACTATAGCTAGTTCCATAACTTCTGCCCTAGGCTGATAGTAAATAATATTACAATGGAAAGTTAACTACCATCAATGTATAATTTTCCATGTTTTTATTCTTTCACTGTCGAAGTGACTACATGTTCTCGAACTTTCAACGTCAGACGTTGATTTCTTCACACGTTATGACCACAATTGATCTAAAGTTCGGAAATCGCCTAGGGGAGAATGATAATTCTCGGCAGGCGGGGTTTGCAAAGCAGAGACTTATCTGTCGCCAGAACCTTACCCAAGATCTTGGGCAGATCAATGCGGCAGTTGAACGGTTGAGGGAGCTAAGAATGTCGGTTAATGCTCTCCCCATTGCCCAGGGATTGGCAACAATCGGACCGACTTTTAACGGATATGCTTTCAAGATTCATGACGATGATTCGAGATAGAGTAGCATGGTGAGGCAGCTACAGCTTGACTACAGCCCGTTGTGAAGTAAGTTTGAGATTGCTCTGCATGAGTGACGATGCTCTATGAAAGATGGCACCATAATGGGAAGTTATGACATATATATCTTGAGTCTGTAGACTATGAAAAGGAAGCCAT
This sequence comes from Helminthosporium solani, assembly GCA_022560085.1. NCBI lineage: Eukaryota > Fungi > Ascomycota > Dothideomycetes > Pleosporales > Massarinaceae > Helminthosporium > Helminthosporium solani. Next base: position 7,464 of record JAFISD010000420.1, read on the forward strand.
CGACCAGCCTTTCCATTAACGGTCTGGAACAAAGTTCACCTCTCCCTATTTTCTACACTTTACAATCTGCACATTACTTAGCAACAATACTTAACATGCCACGCATTCACGTTGCCGGTCTAGCTCCCTTGGATGATGTGGAACAAAATCCTCGAGACGTCAACCTTTCAGAAAACGTCAATGGCAAATGGCACCGAATCCAGCACAATGATCAAGAACGGGAGACCTCGAAAATCAGTGCGATGACGGCACACTTCATCGCCGCTTCAGGAGAATTTATTGGAACATTCATGTTCCTCTTTTTCTCCTTCATGTGCCAGATCATGCTCACAACGCAAGCGAGCGAAGTCTCTTCAGCGAATGGAGGCAAGAGTAGCCAGACGAACATCTTCACCGCGTTGATATACGGATTCAGTCTACTGGTGAATGTGTGGGCCTTCTTCCGCATTAGCGGGGGTTTGTTCAACCCTGCGGTGGGTCTTCCATTTTCAACTTGATGAGAAGGTCGATCAGTAACTGACTATAACTGCTTGGTACTCAGGTCACTTTCGGTATGGTACTGGCTGGCCAGCTTCCTCCAATTCGTGGCTTGTGTCTCCTTCCAGCCCAAATGCTGGCTGGAATATGCGCTGCTGCGACTGTGTCAGGCTTGGTTCCAGGAGACATCATGGATACAAACACAACACTGTCTCCGGGGACGAGTATTCTGCAAGGCCTATTCATCGAAATGTTCATGACATCCGAGCTAGTCTTTGTTGTTCTTATGCTCGCAGCTGAGAAAAGCAAGACTACGTTCCTGGCGCCCGTCGGTATCGGGCTTTCACTCTTCGTTGCCATGATGGGAGGTACGTACTCATGCAGTATTCACTCCGCCCTTGCCTTAAATATCGTGCTGATTTGGACAGGTGTGAACTTCACCGGTGGCTCATTGAACCCAACACGCAGCTTCGGACCAGCAGTGATTGATATGCATTTTACTGGATATCATTGGATCTACTGGGCTGGGCCGTTCCTCGGGGGTATACTCGCAGCTGCATACTATCACTTCGTAAAATACTTCCATTACGAACAGGCGAACCCCGGACAGGACTCAGCGGGTGGCGAATTCATTCCGCAAGAAATTCGTAGGATTTTGTCGAATGAACAAGCGCCATGGGCGCGGGCTTGAAGGCTTATGACCAGCAAAGATACACTGAGGTTTTCATGTGTAACGGCTGAAGAATGCAATGACGAGTGACGAAATTGAATAGCTTTCCTATCGGAATTCGTTTCTGGCGTTTTTGGTGTTGGGTTTGCAAAAGGATCTTATCGTGTTTTTAGTTCATGAGCGCGGTTTCAGTACTGTTTACTCTTGAGATCAATTCTACTACTTAGTTATGACTATACTATGGTACCCCTCAATATGTCCTACATTTTCTAGCGGTCTTTGTCGACAGCATTGGCGCTTTGACTTAGATACGTTGAAGGTCTGTCACGACCCTCTATTACGGTATGTATTAATTAGCTGCCCGATCGGCAAAGTTGTTTTTGTCACAAATGACTCCGGTGAGGGGAAGATGGACAAGGCCTTGTGGTCGGCAAATGGTAGCGCATGGCTTCGTAGCATTCGAGGAGGTAAAGCTGCCTCTGTCAGCGAAACGCCTTGCGCATAGTCTCCATATTTACAAATTTTGCTACTTCAACTATGGAGAGTGATGAACACAATGTAGGACGTTGCCGTTGTTCAAAGTAGAGATTCTTTTCAATGTTAATATCATCAAGTTCTATGCCCCAGTAAAACACCGCAAGCCATTAGCTAACTGATTCGCTTTCTGTGAATCATCCCACATGGCAAGCTATCAGATGAGATCATTCGGCACTAAGGTAAGGTTCCCCAGATGCCTATGCAGTTAGGAATTGGGCAGCCAAGGTAGGACCGAAGCAAACAACGGGAGCCTTCACGTTAACCGTATACGAATGCATACTGTGACATCCACATAAGTCGTAGGGGTTGTGGTGCTACGGGAAGTAGTGAAAAGGCGAAGATGCCTGACGGTCGATCCCCCAGAAAGTCCAGGCCCAGTGCATTACTTGCACTACGGGTAGATCACTACTCGTCAATGTGTACTCATGCCTTTCGAGACAGCACCCTTTGCTTGGGTAGATCTTGGAACATATTGAGCCAATCCAACGTCAGCTCAACGCGCCTTGGCATATTGCATCCATCACCTTTTCTTTAGTGAGCCTGACCCAGCCTGGAACAGCTGGCATCCTTGGTAAACAGAACGTAATCGGTTCGACGGGACGATCTCCGCACAGTCAGGCATGTTGCATGTCATTTTCTTACTCAGCGCGACATTGTTTCATACCTACGCTTGCGAGAGTATCCTCCAAGCTTGAATATGCGACTTCGCATCCGCCCACAGCCGCGCTTGGGTATGCGAAACCAGTACGCATGTCACGTCCGAGTGTCTTCAAACCAATCTGTTTACGATCACAAACCTATCCTCGACATAGTCCATGGAGTGTTCATCGTCCAGTGTGCAATGAGGAGAAGGAGAAAGCCAGGCCGCGACGATGGCGTGCGCCTCGTGCACCGTCGTTTGCGCCATGCGACGATTACGTTCATGAACCGTTGTTCGTTCCAGAGGGCTGATTGCGCGTGTGGTGGTGAGTGCTCGGTAATTCCAAATAGCGTGGTGGCAGAAACGTGGTTGCGCTGGGGACTCAGGGTCTCCCTGAATTCGCATCTGGTTGTCTGCCTGAGCTGAGTCATGCTCGAACTACGGCTCTGGTCCGTGGCGATCGCAACCCATCTTCCTGTTCCGCTTTTCAAACTGCCGTGGATTGAAGAAGGTGGTTTTCTGGGGAAGTGTGGATTGTAGAATGGTGGATTGTATCGTCAGTGTTTGGAATATCCTCATGGGGTTTTTCTTCTTAGGTGACGGGCGCGCCTACAAAGTTGTGGTTGCGACTCCCAAGGCTAGTCATTAGTGGATACTATTCCTTGGATGTCGTAGCTGTAGTCTCAAGATGTTGGGCGTGGTCATTCTTTGGTGGTCGACCATCAAATTTTGTACCAGGTCGATGTTGGCTTTGGGGCAGAGAATTTCACGTTGTAACCTTGGGTCAGTGCACCAGCAGTCGACAGTTGGGTTGACTGGAAATGGAATTTTTGAACGAAAAGTGTCGATTTCAGTATGTTTCGCTGGTCAACTACGAGTTCGACTCCTGCTGCCGTGGCTTAGGTTCGGTGTGGGTCGGCGGCTTTGAGGAAATTGCATGCGTGATGGAAGGGGCTATTTTGATAGTTCGTCCGTTTCTTCTCAAAATGGCATGCCGACTGCAAAAGTATCGATCACTGTGAGTGAGACATGGCACACTACAAGATTCGAACCGTGAGTCCATGTGGAAAGTGGTTGAAAACTTAATGTATTGGCAATGTCAAATGTTGGAATCAGCCGTAGGCGACTCATGATATTCACCTCTGGTATACTCCTTTACTGTAATAGGTCTTTTGCTTGCAAAAGTGTCGAAAACTGTGCCTCTGCAGAGGAACGCTAAGTGAGCCGGACTGCCTGATGGCATGAAGCAATTTTTGCATTATTGAGCATGTAAAAGTGACATCGCGAATGGTTCACAGCCCAGGCATTCCTTTGGCTGGATGTAGTAGATCTGTAAAGAAGAGACATATATCGGTGGTTTTGGCATGTTACGATATTAAAGTGTATAGGAACAAAGAATCTCCTTGAAATAATACTGCCCCATAAACGTGTCAAATGTAGCAATGTCGTATAGAAAACCCGAATCGTAGTTGAAAAATCCCCGACAAAGCAATATCGCAATCTCCACGTTTGCCGAAGCACCATGGAGAAAATGCCGCAGGATCTTTCTACAAATAGAAAATTTCGATATAAAGTGTCGATTACTGGCAATTTTCGAGGGTACCCTACGCTTTCACGACCGTAGGCTTGCGTTTTAATGAGTTCTATTTTAAGCTTCTTGCGATTCGTGAATAGTCATGTTTTCCTCCCCTTCATCTCCCAATCGAGTAGCTTTGCAGCAGGTCGTCTACGACTGACGATAGACTGTGGTACACTTTGACTTCAGCTTTGGAGGTTTTTTCCTGGCGTTAGATATGTGGCTGCTGGATACTACTTCGAACGGAATTTTCGAGACAAAGGTATCGATCACTGTGGTTTTTGAGAGGTACGCTATTGAACCATTTCCAGGTGGCTTTTCAGATGGCACAATTCATGCGGTATCATTATTCCAATGCTTCGGCCACTCGTCGAATACCCTCTTCAACTGTGTCTTTGTCCTGAGTAAATACCAACCGAAACCAACCCGGTTCCTCCGCGCCTACCAAGTCGCCGAGGACAAGAAAGACCTTATTGTCCATCAATTTTTTATCAATGACTTGTGTCACGTTGCTTTCCACGCCCCCGTTCGATTGATCCGTTACCGTGTCGTCGTTGCGATTCTGCAGATATTTTCTCCCTAGGTTGATGAAGAGGAAGAACGCCGAGTTGGCACCGGGCAGATATTCGATATCGTGTTTGCGAAGAAGTTGGGCAGCGTAAGCGTATGCGGATGAAAGACGTTCTCGATTGTCCTGGATGTAGGAATGCAGGAATGTTTTGTCCGAAAGTATTGCCACAACAGCATTCTCTGCAAGCGAAGACGGCGAGGAATACATAGCACATGTACTGCAAGCTCTTAAAAGGTCCGGGTTATTCTGCGAGATGATGACACCGATACGAATACCGTTCGCACCGAAATCTTTCGAAAAACCCCAGAGAACGTGAACGAGTGCTGGATCGATAAGACCTGTGGGATCGATCGATAATGCAGATGTAAAAGGAACAAAGGGAGCATCCAACTCGTCAACTGTGTTCTCCCAGACTGATAGCGCGTAGATTTCATCGCTGATGAAGTGAAGCTCGTACTTTTCACAGAGTTTCATGAGTTCGACAATGCACTCTCTTGAGTAACACCGCCCGAGCGGGTTATGTGGATTGCACAGCACCAACGCACGCACCTTCGCACCTGCTTCTTGTCCGTTCAATAGGGCTTCTTCATACCTTTTTGCACAGTCTAATCCAAGAGGATCTGCCTCTCCGAAGGCTACTTCGATGACGTTGACACCAGGGCGAAGAGCAATATCCGGGATGAAAGCGCGGTAATAGGGTCTGCCGAGAAGAATACTCTCTCCTGGATCTGCGAATGCCCAAGAGCAGTGCTCGATTGCTGCGGTCATACCATTAGTAATCATCAGTTGAGATGAATTCACGAAGGCGTGCGGGTCGAAGTATGTGTTGATGAATGTTGACAGCGCTTCGCGGACCTGCTTTGAACCGGTAGGTCCAGAGCCATAGGTAAGACTAGTTGCTGACGCATCGACGAGAGGTTTGTCGTTGAGGAAGTCACGGAGAGTGGTATGCATGAGACTGTTCTCTGCGACTCCTAGAGAGATAAATCCATTGGGGTTAGTGGTAGGGTGGTAGAGATCGGAAAGTATATCCCAGACGACCTAGAACTAACTTGTGAGTGTGTAATCGCGCACGGGAATGTGTGTCTTACCGTCTCTTTTTTTAAATCTTCTCCTGCAAGCGCTCCTCGCCTGGAAAGCATTGTTTAGTGTTTCTGAGCAAACTTGGCAGCGTTTCTGTGTGATGAGCACTGAAGAGTTGAAGTGTTTAATCCTATATGCATGTCTCGCTGTGTTGGCAACTGAAATACATATACGAGCGCTGCAACTGAGGCTAACAGGTTATTTAGTGTGCCACGTCATTCTTCCCAGCATCATCGACGCCTTACATGTGCTTTTATCCATGTGTCGATTAGAGATGCAATATTTATTAATAGTTGGAATAGGAAAGGTATACCCTTGATCCATCCAGGCTTTTCTAATTCCTCGTACAGAAATCGAACACTGCGAGGAGAAATGACGAGCCTTGCGCTGCAGATGAAGATGAGGATCGCAGGTTGCAGAATTTGGGTACGTACCATGAGCAAGTGGGTGGACCTGAAAGGATCTCCCACCATATGCTTTTTTTCAATTCAGAAACGCCTGTCGGATATTTCATGAATCCCAGATGAGCTATCTATGGAGATGAAGACAAACAGATGCGATAAAAAAGGTGATGAACACAGGAGGCGTTGCATCGTGATGAGGATTGGCCATGATGATGATGACTAATCAGATAACGTGACGCCCCACCAAGCGCACGCCCCCACCTAACGCCTATCACCACAATGACGTACCTAAATTTCAACCCTTACTTTCTCTACTACTATAGCTCCTATTAATACAGCTCTTATAGCGCTAGATATACTAGAGCCTAGAGAATTTTTCTCTTATATAGAAATTATAAATAAATATAGTTATAACTAGTTAATACTATTATAGTACTATTAAAGTATATAGGGTATTTATAATACTAAAATTAATAATAATAAACTACTTAATACTATATAAGAAAAATACCTTATAAAGTATATTAAAATACTTAGTAATTAAGGTCTACCTTTCTTAAAGGTAATAGTATAAAATTTTACCT
>JAFISD010000421.1:0-13715 GCA_022560085.1 Helminthosporium solani
TTGAGCCATTGTTGTAAATAGATAACGCGTTGTGAAATGTTGATGGGGCTGACAGCTCGCTTGTACTGACAGCTCGCTTATAAACTACGTTATATTATACTATACTTGATACTAAATAGCTTTAGTATCTTGTGCTTACCTTTTGGTATACTTGGTTATCACATAGTATTGATTATCTAGTTGCGATTTTCTAGGCCATTACAAGGACAAGCTAGAGAGTATATTATGTAGATTAATATTAAAAGTATTAATTAACTTAATATATAAGTTATCGCGCAGGTGAGGTGGTCTTTGGTGATCTACCAAGCCTATCACGTAACATAACCCGAGCGTCTCAGGTATATATAGCTGGCTCATGCAGAATTGCCCCGATAGATAGAATTCAGACCTTTGCTCTTTGATCGATCCTCCCACACCTATTGCCTAGGATGATAAATAGTTTGATACCGCATTTGATGTATTATAATTTCAAAATTATGAGGCAGATGTAAGGTCTGCGACAATGCCATTACGTCATCCGCGAAGATTACGATAATTTGGAGATGAAGAGTTTGCTGCGCGATTTGGAAAAATTGGAGCTAGCGGGAGATGGGAAGTGGAAGGGTGTGTTTGTAGTAGATTGGGTGGGGCATATAGACGCGACAGAAACAAGGCATCTTTGGTTGCAAGGAAACAGCAAGCAGATAAGGTTTTTGCAGAGGTACATTGTCAGTGAGTTGGTAGATGAAGATCTGAGTGTTACGCGGTAGGAGACTCTACACATGAAGTTCCCTGTAGTGTGATAGATTGAATCAGGAATATCTGTGGTGTTTCTTCAAAAGTTAATCCCAAGGAAGGTCTAGTAAAGCATATCACCAGTGAAACATCCGTGGATGCACCAGCCACAACGAGCCACGATCAGCCACTAGGCACTAGCCACTCTCTTGGCAGTCTCCAGCTTACTCGCCCGTCTTTTTTTGCTCATCATCGCTCTCGTCTCCCCAATCACACCACCAATATCTACTCCGTACACGACCCAGCACTCCCCTCAAGCGCCAATGATATGGCGATATGATCCTACTACCAATATTGCACTATTGTTTCGACGAGCATTGATCGTTGGAATGACGTTGTTGCACAGATTCAGGCGTGCCTCCCCCGCTGAAGATCGCCCCTGTTGTAGTCAACGGTCTGCAAGATCGCGCGCATCGTCATCTTTGTCTCGGGGTGATTCGATGGGAGAGGGAAGAGGCTGGTAAGACGTTGGGCGCAGCAAGCAAGGATGCGCAGCTGAACACTGAGAAGAAACAAATATATTGACTGCTTGCTGCGCCCACGCTGTGCTTGACTTCTGATTAACGTTTCTCGCTCTACTTGTCGTTTTCCCCGACAAACGGTCACCGACAGAGCCTCTCCAGCATCCTTCTTGATAACTACTTAACTATAGCCCTTTCACCTGTCGACATCTCCATCCCTAGCTTGGACAGAAACAAACTGCCTCACTGATTTTCCACTCACAACCATTCCGGCTATATCATCAGAGTATCCATATCAAAGATGATTGCTTTAACGCCCATTACGTTATTCACAGCTCTTGCAGCGGCTCTTCCAACCACACGTCTTACCTTACGAGCAGGCGGACCAACAACAACGCCAATCCCCTCGAGCTGCACAACCTCCAACCCTCGATCCACCACATCCACCACCTTCCTCCCAGCGCCCGAACTCCAATCCACTGTACTCATCTATTCTGCCTATTACCCGTCTCCTACAACCAACAAAACCCAGCTCGCTGACCAATGTCTGCAACAATGCTACGGTTATGGCAATCACGTCGAATGCAAAGCCGCTTTTTGGGCTGAGAACGTCAAAGTCCCCGCTGGATACTATGATTCGCCCGGCGGTGACCTCATGACAGCTTGTCTGATGTATAATCGCGCACTTACGAACGGCGACTTCAAGGACGCACCAGTGGGCGAGGGCACAGATGCGTACACAAGGAATCTGGCGTGTCCTGCTCCGGTGGAGGGCTCATGAGGGGAAGTGCAGAGCAGGCAGGCGCGATACGCTGCGGAGACGCAAATGATGGTGTCGTAGGGGGGTTTTTGCGTGCAGGTTCTTCGGCACTGAGGGCTGCGTATAGCAGGGACATGGTTTCTTGGGGAGCGCAGGTGGGGTGTAATTCGTTACGATGGCATGATGGCGTTCTGGGATGGGTAATTGGGGGCCCTATACTCCGTAATAATTATTGAAAGGCACTTCGAAGATAAAAGTTGTTACCGCAATGAACTTACAGCGCTACTGGTTCCGACTTTCTCTTGCATAATCAATTTATCGTTCGCCCCGAATCGGTGCTTCATCTGCGTAATTCGCTATATTGGCTATCGACTCGTATCGCCAGGATACGGTAGACGAAGAAAAATTGAGTGTACGCGGATCAAGCCTAGAAAACGTGGTTCAGAGGGAACCCCTCCTTTTATCATCTTCTGCGTCTTATATTCTTTCTCACCAGAAGGACCACGAATTTCCGTAAGGATGTTATCGTCATACCTCCGAGTCTCACCATCAACAGTCCACGCCATGTCCGATGGCTCGCTTACCTTATCCCACGCGAGATGAGCTCGAGCGCATGCCAGTGCCCATGACGCAACGGAAGTGGAGGAGACAAAAAACTATTTGAAGCGCGCGGATGACATGCATGTGCATGTTCCATGTCAACGTACAATGAATGCATGGAAAGCTATTTTTGAGGCATTGTCGGAGGCTCTGTGTTAAGCTTCTCGTGTAAGCAGGCACGGATTGTCGGTGGTTACAACCCTACGATCGCTGCATGTACAAGTAGATCGTATAGATGCAACATGGCTTCATGGTTCTAATCGTCGCCTCCACGAAGTCCAACTTCCTCATCTCCGAGCTGGTCTATTTGGGTCCACGATGGATGGAATGCAAGCTCACACATCATCATGTTAGGCCTTCCTTCTCACCAGAACGTGCAGGAGCTTCTCAAAATAAACGTGACAGTTGCTTCTTTCCTGGCACTTTTCACAAGTGGAGTTGATCGTGCAAATAGACGTGTGTAATTGTCATTCCCCATACAAAGTCCATTACATACACCGGCAAGTCACCAAGCGTCCAATATTGAGGCCTCCAAAGTCACAGAGACAACGAGCAAGCAAGCCAACGCACCGACTCGAATCTGAACCCGAATCGCCCGCGTGCTTGTTTGGAAGAAAGACACTTCTCGGGCTTAATGTTTCTACGTATGTAGGGTTTGTTGGTATGTACGTATGCTTGAGCATCACGTGATTCTTTCCTGCACTGATCAATCAGGCTGCGTATTTTTAGTCTACACGATTGGCTCGTGTGCGTCCTGATTGAGATTCTGAGCTGGCGCTTACCGTAGATGGAATAGCGCAACTGATCGATCCAGCTAGCCTGTTGAGTGCGTAAGAATAGTAGCAGTACGGAATACTCGTATCTTACTATGTAGCCTAGGCAGAAGTATTTTGCATTTGCTGAAAGGTGTTCAAGACGGGGAGGCGGGGTGAAACAAACTGGCCTTTGCCATCCTCATTCTATGTATATTTGTTTCGTGGCTGGCTCACCTTTTCGTCGGCTGCAGTGCGAGCGAACAGGGTGAGCGCTGAAGTTCAGATTGGCGAGTAAGAAATAGGAAATCCGGAACGAGGATTTGGCTAGCGAGCAGCTGCCTGTCGCCAAACACCCTTCTATGCATCCTCCGTCGCGCATTCGACGCACGCCGACCTATCTCTCGTCATCTCGTTTTCCTCTTCCATTTCCCCTCGGCCCCTCTCAGATCTCGCGTGTGCAGCTCGTCTATTTCACCTGAAAGCGGCAATGAGACAGCTTTTGCGGAGATTTTCCGATTGCATCACCTACGCACGGAGTTTTGATCCAAACTTAGTTACTAAGAATTGAGATCGGATCAAGGAGTTTGTGAGAAAGACGATCTGTCTGTCGGTGGGTTGAACGGACAATATGATGCGTTCAAGTTCTGGGTATTGATAATTTTCGCGTGGTGTTTGTCCGTTTAGGTTGTGGTTACAAGAGAGGAGTGTTCTCCTGGCTCGAATTGGCGTAATTGACATGCGGTGTTGGCAATATCTGTACTTCACAAATCAGTACATCTGAACAGAAAAACATGCAATCCCATCCAAAGCCCTGATCTTCAGCCTCGTAGGGTTCTGTACGACGGCTGTACATACATAGTACATAGCTACCCGGGGGTCAAATGCACTAGCGAACGGTTGGTGGTTGGGTTGTACATGGGTATGCAGGGTCCAACCCTGTGTTTGCTCTTCCAAGACGGTCTGCAGTGAGAGTGGGAGCGTGCTGTCACCTGTGTATGTACGGCCCGAAGCACGTCTGTAGATTGGCCAAAGCTGCTACGTTGGAGGTACACAGAGACGGCAAGGTGACTCGAGGCAACTGCATAGCTGGTCTATGTATGTTAAGGGCTCGAGAATAGAAGCGGGAGTATGTGCGTTACACACGTTTAGACGTGCGTGCGCCCTTTGCCGCGAACGTGCGTGCATGTATCGGATGCGGGACGTTGCATCGTTGACACTTGACGGGTTGGAGGGACGAAATTAGAGGTTCTAACAGGGCACCACGCACGCCTAGGGCTAGAGCCACACCAAAGTAAGGCCCATCACTGGACCGAAGCGGTTGTTGATAGGGTTTTTGACCCACAGATCAGACATGAACCCTTACTCGTTTGATCCGAGCTCTTCAGGCGAACGGACTACGTGTTCCTCCCGTGAAAGCTACCGGCCTTGGAAGCTATGGTAAGCTCGCCAACCTTGAAATGCATAGTCTTGACTTTGCGGAGAATCTATTTTGCGAACACCTACACGAGCGAGACCTAAAGCCAGTACGGCCAACTTCCAACTTATGCTGAATAAAACTCCGTGTCAAATATTCTGTACCTCGTGATAGGAGCACTTGGGGGCCTCTAGGTCCGCTTTTGTCGCCGGTACTGAACATGAGACCCCAAGACACACAGGTCATGCCAAATATGATCGGATGGGGGCGAGAATTCCCTCGCTGATGCAAGCTGAGGGCCTGTTGTTCTGCATTTGGAAACTTCTCATGCATACCCCAGATCGAGCAATCGAGAAGCGAGAGCCCACGAGCACGAACCCGACACACAGCAGGGTACTGAAGCTGATTGTTATCAGCTGAGCGAGGGTGGGGGATAGAGTAGTGCCTTGGGTTTAGCTTGGTAGGCCAGCAATAAGTCAGTTAGTGAGGGGTCGTTCACTCATGGGTCATGATGATCTTGCCTTGGTCATGAGTGGATGGATAAAGATTGTTGTCGACGGTTCGTGAGGATATCAGAAAGATGGTGAATAGAGCTGCCCATTCTTGTGTCGGCTTCATTTGCATCTATTGAATACGATGCTACTCATTCCCCTATCCCCTGCTTATCAAGGTAGCCTCTTACATGAAAGCTTGGAGATACTTGAACAATGAGAAAGATAATTGAAAGGCCGTGAACGCCAAAGCGCCTCGCTAGGTACATGAATATGCGGAGTGTGAACAGAATGCGAAGAAGCAAACCAAGCAGAAACCATGGAACCCAAGCGTCACTGCCATCAAGGCGACGAGTCCTCTCTCTTCACGCAAGCGCCACCTTTAAATTCATCGTGCAATATGTCCAAAAGTTTTCGTGAAAGTGAGTCAGCGTTGCTACTCCGCCGTCGAATCATCATGCTAGCGTCATCACCGCTTCCAGCATCGTCATCGTCTTGCGCTAGAACTTGCGTGATCTTCAGCAACCTTTCATGTCGATTGCTTAGGTCTGTATATGATGATTCAAGCTTGTTGTATTTGTCCGTCAGGGCTGCGAGTTGAATTTCGAGGTCACGAGCATGCTTTTCTTTGCGTTCACGGAAGGCGCGTTGAGCTGCTCGGTTTTGGGCTCTCCTCCTCTGCAAGATCGTTACACCTTGAGCACCAAATCTGTGGAAGAAGGAAGACTCACTCCTGATGTTGTGTGTTGTCTATCTGCTGGGGCGGATGGGCCCGGTGGTACCTGGGGATACATCGGCTCAATCCGTTGTGATAATGGAGGGGAACTGCAGTATGGCGTGTCGTGATCCGAACCAAGCTCGGAAGGCGTCATGGGTATCGGGTACGCAGGATTGTACGGAATCTGTTCGTCTGCAACGTGGATATAGTATTCTTGAGGTACTTGTGGAGGGAACTGGTCGTAAGTGCAAGAGGCCTTGTCGGTATCAGTATCCGTCACGATCAATGTTTGCTTTCTTGGTGACTTACAGGAGATCCAGTAAGGCTCGGGACATTGGAAAGCTCGGGCGCCATGTCCATAGGGTTGTATACCGTAGCTTGATGTGCCTGTATACAGGGGTTGTTCTGTGCCAGCCACATTTCAAATGCTGGATCCATCTGCGAAGTATGCGGTGCGATGACTGAAGAATTAGAGAAAGTTGATGACGCGATGAGTTGCAACAGCAAGCAGGGTTATGAGGTTGTATGCTCCTCAACTAAGCGTACGATCGAGGAAGGGATGATGGCAAAGGAACCAGGACAGGCGTACGAATGTCAATTGTTAATGCTTAGAATGTAGGCGTGCGCTTACACCATCGAGGATCGAGGGCAGGCTGAGGTCTTATAGCAAGGTCTTGGATGGTCGGATTCCCAAGCGTATAGCTGCTGAAAAGATGGGCGCGGCGCGCGGGCGGCAGTGACAGGGGTGCCATTCACGGTCCAAACGCAAACGGCAATGGACCCTACACAATGAGGGTGCAGGGCTGGACTTGGGAGGGAATGCTTGCCACCTTGCATGAGGTGGTCAATCCTTTTGGTCGTCTCTTGTCCGAAGGTCTGGGCGCTAGAGTGGGCAAGCTTTTTAGCGTAGTTGTTCTGTATTTCGAATGGCCGGTGGTGTTGCGGCCGACCAGGGGAGTGCATGAAGGCGTCCACTAAGCCTATCCGGGTCCATGATAAACCATTGGGTAGAACTATTCCACCCCTGCTACGTGGGTGGTGGGCCACACGCAAAACTTGCAGGTCGGCTGCAATACCTCGTAGATAGTTGCTGATTGCTGGAATCGAAGTTCGTCAGGCTGCTATCAACCTTCAGAAATATTGCCGTGAATCGGTTCAGGAGAAACCGCTGTATGTAGCCTGAGATGGGGATGAGGGAGTGGAGGAGCGGAGTGGCTAGGGTTCCGTCCCGATTCATGAGAAAATCCATAACCAATCTTTTCAACTTTTGCTGTTCTAATCACAACGTGTTGTGTATATAGACTGTCGCTCGCCTTGCCCACGAGTACCAAAGCACCCGAACACCTTCGAAGATGCAGGGCATAGGGCATGCGTGTCGTCATAGCGGTCAGCACACAGTGACCGTTGCCTCAGCTGCCACTAACCCGGGCAGTTCCTTAAGCAACATCGACAAATTGCATATTCAGGATATTGCAGCCCTGGCTGACATTCGGTCGTGAGCGGTGAACGCTAACCGAAGGGGGAGCCCCAAGCTTTGCGAATGAACCCCGTCACCGACTTTCCTTCGGCTGTCCCAGCGAACGGACGGAGTGGCACAGAAATAGCCCTGCGCCTCCGTTCCGTTCAACAGACCTCTGCGGAATCCAATCAAAAGGGCCTGTGTAACTACGTATTGGCCGGAGGCTGATATCCAAAACGCGTCTTCGCGAAATGAGGGCCAGGCACGGGAAATGGATCTCTTGCAATGAACTGAAGAACGATGCGACTTTTAAGAATGACTGCAAAGAGAAAACACTTATTTTGTAATCGCAGATGCTGCAAGTCATCGTCCAGAATCGAATATGTGTGTTGAGCAGCCGAGGGTCAGTCGGCCACTGTCTGATGCTATTTGACCTACTGGTTAACCGAGTTATCGATGACTTATCTCAATATCACACATCTCCCCGGAGGCATGTGGCCAAACCCTCGACCTTGATTTATTGCAAAGCTTACTCCGTACATCCTGAAGATTCATGTCTATGCTTGAAGTGCAACGAACGACAGTAACCTAACGTATAAGTAATCGTTGTTGCAGAAGCCAGGGAATAGCCAACGACAAATTTCTTCATAATCAAGATTAGATATCCCCATGAACTTGTACAAAAGTTCTGCGGCTACCATTGTTCTACACAAATCAATTCTTCTATCGTAATCCGCATACGTCGATATTACCCATATACCACGGCCGAAAATCTTTGCCAACTTCTGACCACATCGCATATGTTCCACACTGCAAAGAGTCAAACTTTCCATCGACGCTGCAGCATGCAGAAACCGAGTCTTATCTTCATTATTCCCGTTCATGCCTCGCTCTCGCCAAGCCCGTATTCGCCTAATTCGAGAAGGATATTGACTGCGCACCCTCTTTTCCATCGGTGAGGCGGATGTACGCTGCAGAGTTGCAGAACGTACTGCTGACATGTGTGCTGGTCCTGCAACGTAATCAACAGCCACACAATGTGCCAATCAACGTCTAAGCAATGAAGTATATGACTCAAACGCACTTCGTCTTGCAGTATCGGGAATTCGATCTATCATTTTCGGTAGATGCGAGTCCAACATGCTGATTTTTAACTACAAGCAGCCTACTCAAGTAGGTTACATACTAGCACAGTTCTCGCCAACTCACAACTTCAGTATCTATTTCCACTGCGTCCTTGTGTAATAAGGTTAGCTTTGGAGGAAGACTGCATTCTATTTACTAGATACAAACACATCTGCGAACGTCAAACAGTATGGTATAAGTTACTAGCTGATCTACAGGGCTTGCGCATGCATATATACTCGCTCCGCTTTCACAGGGCGACATGCTACAACAAATAGGGTTCGGAATAGTAAATACAGTCCTTATCGTAGTACCTTCGAATTTCTGGGGTGTATCTATAATACCGAACCATAGTCCGAACAGACACTTGTTACTTGTTGCAGAGTAGATTGCAGTTTATGTTTTCCTAGTGCTTGTAGGTTCTTCCCAAGAAACCAAGGACCTGGCGCACCATTTCTCTCCATAATAGAAACACAGTTCTAATAGTAACACAGCCTTAGTAAAATCACCAAGGTCACTCTTATCCATTTTCACTGCGTCTTTCACAACATCGCACTCTTCCTCTTTAGACCCTGCAACCCCACCACCCCCACCTCTGTCATCCAACATTAGAACTATAGCTTATTGAACATTGTGAATATCTACCCCGCAATCACATCACATTATTCACCCCGTAACACTGTACATGTGTTCTCGGTCACCGAAACCCCGAGCGCCGCGACAACGACTCGCTCTTTACTGCAACAGAACCGAAATAGGTGACTCTGTCTCCATACAAAGCACTTCATTGGATCTCCGTTGATATCAAGAGAACCAGAATCATAAAACTCGACCTCATAGTAACAATCTCAGCATCATTCAAAACATGGCTTACTAGAAATACACGTCGCAAACCTACGCATTCCTGTCGTTAAACCCGAATTTTCCGTAGCGCGCTTCGCCATCGTGTCACTTGGTGAGACTATGACTACATACCCCCTCGGAACTACGACAACCACCGACGCGACCATCGTCATGTGTCCCCCCTGCTTGCCTGAAGACTAACTGGTGTTATAGCCGAGTCCGATGGTTCTTGACGTCGGTTTTGCGAACCGCCAGAATGTCGTGTCATGATTGGCGCGCGATGGGGTGCGCTTTAGGTAGTCGCAGCGAGGCAGTACTAGATGGACGGTGTAAAAAAAGGGTATATATACTGCTTTCATAGTGGAAACTTGTAGCTAAATCAAAGACTCTTTCAAAACTATTCATTCCACCTTTCTTGCACTTGACCGGCTTTTTTCTCCGTAACCATTCTCATTAGTCGCACCCCCCCAGTCCAACCAAGCTTGCCCCAACAACCATCGCAATAAATGCAATGTCGCAACCGCAAATACAACCTCTCAATATTCTGATTTCAGGCGGCGGTGTAGCAGGCCCTTGTTTCGCCTACTGGCTCCTACGCTCGCACGCCCAATCTCCCTCCACGCCTCCAATCCACATTACCATCGTCGAGCGCTCGCCTACTGCCCGTACTGGTGGCCAGGCTGTTGATATTCGCGATGCTGGTGTTACTGTCCTCCAAGCAATGGGAATTGAGCAAGAAGTTCGCGATAGAAGCACCACCGAAGCTGGCGTCGATGTCGTATACGCTGACGGCGTGACGAAGGCTAGGTTTCCTGCTACAGGAGACGTAGGTTCACAGAGCTTTACAAGCGAGTTTGAGATTTTGAGAGGAGACTTGGCGGAGATTCTCAAGAAGAAGGTCGAAGAGTTGGATGGTAATGATGGCAGAGTGGAATGGGTATTTGATGAGGTGGTTGAAGAGGTGGTACAGGATGCATATGGCGGAGAGAAGGTGACAGTTCGATTTAGGAATCATTTGAGAAAACGGGAATTCGATCTTGTTGTTGGTGCCGATGGGCTGATGTCAAGTGTCAGGAGAAAGGTCTGGGGTCATGGTCCTGACGGGAATGAGTATCTGGAGAGAAAAGGCGAATATATGTCGTTTTTCACGATCCCAAAAGAGAAAGATGATACGCGATATTGTCAATGGTAAGTGCGATAATATGCTGTTCGAAACTTGAGCAATTTACCAAGTGCTTATTGGGCGATAGGTACTTCGCCTCCAAAGGTCGCCTGGCCGTGACACGCCCTTCACGATTCGACGATACTCGCGGTATACTAGCTGTGGTCGACGCTGATATGTCTCGATTCGATGGCATTGTGAAGGCGATGAAACAAGGGCCCGAGAAGCAGAAAGAGTGGCTGGCGACCGAATTTGAGGGCGCAGGTTGGATCACGAAAAGATTGATTAAAGGAATGCGGGAAACAGACGACTTCTATATCCAAGAGATCGCGCAAGTGAAGATGGGTGAAGCAGGATGGGCGAAGGGAAGGGTCGTGTTATGTGGTGATGCGGGGTTTTGCCCTAGTCCGATATCTGGAATGGTGAGTGTTGACCCGGCTTGGTGTTTGAGTACGAGAGGACTGACAACATCTAGGGAACGACGTGTGCTATGGTCGGAGCATACATACTCGCCGGAGAGATCTCGAAATCAACCGACGACATTCCCAAAGCTCTTCAACGGTATCAGGAAGTGCTACGACCATTTATAACCGAATGCCAGAAACTGTATCCTGGAGCACCCCAGTCTGCGCACCCGCAAAGCCAGTGGGGCGTCCAAGTCATCAACTTTGTCGTGACCGTCGCATCGAATCCCTTAGCAAAGCGAGTGGGCCTGGTTATAAAAAGTATCGGTACGATGGTCGGTGGATTGAGCGCAACAGTATTCTCAAGTGCACCTTGGCAGTTGCCGAAGTATGAGGCCTTTGGTTGAGGCGAATGCAAAGCAATATAAGATTGGTTTGAAGGAACAAGCACATATAAGCGACGTACGTCACAGCTCAGCACTGTTGTATGATCCTTGAAGGTGGAATTAATGGCAACCAAACGCCTTACATAGATATAAATATATGTCATATGATACACGAGAAGATAGGAAACAAAATCAACGTCCTAAGCTAGCAACCTCAGCCCGCGAAGGTACTTCATCAGCTTTACAGAGAAACCTTGCAGTCGCAGGGTCAATTCTCACTCTTCCATTCGGATATCTATTCCTCGTTAGCACGTTTCCGAAAGTCGTCAAAGGCACCGCAAGACGTACTCTTTCTCAGCCTTCTCTCTAGCTTTCGTCTTCTTCTCCTTGTTCCAAATCCTCAGCTTCTCAAGCAACATGTTCCCGTAATAGTAAGTTTCCGAGTCTCCACCACGCATCACTCAACTTTTCTTCAAGAAGCGCGTCACAGCTGCTGGCGCGGGAGCATGCGCTTCATAACCCAGTTGCGACTTGATGGGATGATGGTTTTGAGCAATGGTGGTGAGTTCCTTGGACAAAGTAGTTTTGTTGAATTTCTTGTCTGTACCGGGAATAGGTGTTTTCTTTTCAATGAGAATGCTGAGTTTGCGACGGATCTGTGCAGCCTGGGAAAGCTGAGCGAGTTGTTTGGGCAAAAGGTGGCGCAAAGGAGAAGCTTACGCTTTCGTAACAAGGGACTTCATCTTTTATCTCATCGAGTTCGATGTCATGATAGCTACCTGTGCGATCCTCCTGCTTCTTACCGCGAACGGGGGGCATTTTTCGAAAGGAGAATAATGAAATGAGATGATTATGGGATGAAGTTTGTTAGGTTGAAGTCACGCGTGAAGGAATCTGAGGAGGATGATTCACATGCCAAGAGATCGGGGAGGTATGCCATGACGTGACCAATGACGTCACTTGCTTACATCTTACGCGCTCCAAACACGCCATCACGTGCTTTCTAACTGTTTCACCCCAATCTCGAGTATCGCTGCTTTCCCCATACCTACAGCTTTCTGACACTTGGATTCTGGCTTAAGAGCCACTCAACGCCGACCTTCATGTCATGCTGTGCAATCTTTGCAACTGATAGCATCACGAATATCTCATGTGCGTCATGTGGGATGCCGGGGTATATATCTATCTTCGTGGGAACACCTTCGTCACGTAGGACATGTTCGTACATCAGGAAGTCGTCGCGCAATGGGTCCATCCTATGCTTATTTTCAGCCATTTTCCCGCGCAATACTAGTCACTCTTACCCGCAAACTTGGAAGTATGTCGGCGGCTGTGTCTTGTGGCCACCCGGCCAGCTTAACGGGCTTATGAGGTGGGATTTGAGATCAGGTTTGTATTGTTCTACGGTCCTTTGTGAGCCTTTTTGACTGTTGGTGTGATATGAACTCACCGAGAAACCAGGACATGCCTCTTTAATCCAGAATCAATGAATCTTTGTTATCTTCATAGGCATTGTAGTGCGGCTTGTACTTCTCCGGAACAGCTTCAGGGTGTACTAATGACGGAACGATCAAAAATGCACCAGTAATTGGTGGTGACCACTTCTTATCGGCTGCTTCGTGCGTCACGACAGAGGCAAGGTTACCGCCCGCACTGCAGCCGCAGACGATGAAGCCTTTCGATGTGTCTGCACCCAATTGCATGGCATTCTCTGCGACCTATCCTGCCCGTCAGCAAGTGGGGGATGGGAGCTCGAGTTCCATCACATACCCATTTCCTACCATCAATAGAATCGTGCCATCGACTTGTCCCGCACCAATGGCAGGGCCGCATACATGAAGCGGACCTGCTGCTCCGCGGCGTGTTCCAGCCCGTCCGTAGTGGGTAGCTGAAGGTGGCTGATCGGGAGCTCCGTCCTCGTGACGGGCCAGGGGAGGAGGTGGGCCATGACCCCCTCCTTGGGGCCATGACCCCCTCCTTGGGGCCATGACCCCCTCCTTGGGGCCATGGAGGAGACCGTCTTGTAGCTGGGCCCTCACCCACGCCACCGCGTCGTCGGCGGCGGCGATACCCTGCTCGATCGCTTCCAGTGTACCCCGGTTGGAGATTTATTGGTCTTTTCCCCTCGGGTAACCCTCCCGTGGCCCGGGACGGTCCGCGCGGTCGCCGCCTTGGTGGCGCGGTCGACCGTCGTCGCCCTACCCTCAGGGAGGGTCCTCTCGCGGGAGGTGACAACCAACCCCTCGCGGGAGTCGACAGTGGCGGGGGGGTGGGGGGGGGGGGGGGGGGGGGGGTGTATTTGGTGAAGGGGTTGGTATATTGCCGTTTTTTTATTAGGTGTTTTTTAACCCAATGGGGTGATA
>JAFISD010000422.1:0-13654 GCA_022560085.1 Helminthosporium solani
AAGTTATAAACTCTATCTAAGATAGTTTATATAATTAGATTACTCTCCTAGCCTATATATATACTAATAGATTAGCTCTACTACTAAGCTTTATCTATATATTAACTAATAAAGCTATATACTTAAGCTAGGTTAAAGATATATAAGTAAAATACTTAGTACTTATAACCTTATCTCCCTTAGGTTAGAGTAATAATAAGATAGGCCTTACCTAGCTTAAATAGATATTTAATTACTACTCTAAACTATTATTCTATTAAGCCTACTAACTACTTATTCTTAATAGCTATAGATTTTATATTACTAAGGCCTTTATTAATTACTATAATTAATATAAGATACTACTAGCTATCTTTCCTCCTTACTTAATATATATACTATAGCTACTTAATATAGTAATATTTAAGCCTCTCTTATAGGCGTACTTAACTAAGCTATTAAACTACCTCTATAATAGCTAAGGCCTACTCTTAGTTACTAAGGGAGATTTCTTTCCCTTATTCTAGAACGCCTAGTTAAGTTATTTTAAAAAAATACTAGTTAAAAAGGCCTTTAAGGTAACTAGTATATTACTACTTAATCTAGATATTATTCTTTAATAATTTAATAACTATACCCTAGATAGCTAAGGATTATAAAAAAGCTCTAACTTTATACTTAGTAAATCTAATTAGTAAAAAATAGAATATCTTATATAATTAATAGTAAAAGATTAGGCTAGTAAGGATACCTAAAAACTTAGCCTTTTACTTTACTATATCTTAGTATAAAACTAACTACTCTACTATAAAGTTACAAGCCTAAAAGAGGCTCTATAGATTAAGAAGAAGTATAAGAAAACTAGCAAGCCTTTAGATCTTTAATAGAAAGAGGAGTACTATAGTAGAGTAGTATTCTAGTTACCTTAGAAGCTTAGAGAGGCTTATACTTACTAGGCTATTATAAATTATATAAACTATAAGCTAACGCTTTAAAAAGCTAAGATAGCTAAGACTAGAAAGGCTAATAAACTATACAAAAAAAAGCTAGCTAAGGAGAGGTATATAGCTAAAGTAATAGCTAAAGAAGTTAGAAAGAAAGAGAAGGTTAAAAAGGCCTATTAGGCTACTAAATAACAAGAGGCTTAGAGAGCTTAAAAGGCTACTTAACTACCTTAACTATCTAAATAAAAAGCTTTAGTTTCTACTAGCTAAAGAGTAAAGTATTAGAAACTAATTAGTAGTGTTATAGATAGTAGAAAGTAATTAGTAGCTATATTAACTACTATACTAATAACTATATATTATAGCTATAATACTAATCTACTAAGTAAATATAGATAGTATAAATTAATTAGTTACTACTACGCTACTACTCTACTAAAAAATCTCGTGATTTTATTATTTCTATATAGCTCAATAGCCTCATTTTTGTTAAGGCCATTATGATGTTGGTGGGGCATTACGCGACGGGGGGCATTACGCGCACGGGCACCTTAACGTTCTACGGTCAGAAGGTGAGGCTAAGCAGCACATGTTGCAGCCGGTGTGAGCAATTTACGTGCAGTAGTAAGGGGAGAGGAGAGCATAATGCATGAATAGAACAATGTAGCTGTGCCTCAACTACATAGGAATCTAGTATCTCGCTTCACTCGTACAGGCAGCAATACCAATACATGTTGCAGCCGGTGTGATGGTGAAGCCACAATAGCTAGCGACTATACCAGTGTACAGACTAGCTTTGTATAAGAAACGATTTGCATGCAAGGTTATCTCGCGGCTTACGGCCCGCGTGCCTACACTACGGTGAAAAGGCTAACCAGGATAAGATAGCTTAAATTCTCGTTTGCCTACAGGCCAGCTGGATATCAATGCGGCAACGCCATTCTGAACGCTACTAACCTGCAGTATGCGCTGTAACGGTCCTATTTCTTATATCAAGGCAGATGCATCTCGGATTAGAATATCTGTCTTGTCCAATCAAAATTTTAGAGCCTCCGTCTCTATGACTAAGTTTACTGCCAACCACAAAGCCGTCAAACTATGTGACAGCTGTAAGACCTGTTCTTCTGCCAAGGTGGGATGCAGCAAAGAGAAACCGAGCTGCTCGCGGTGTGTCGCTCGCGGCATCGACTGTGTTTACCGTATTTCTAAGCGTACCGGTCGCCCATCAGCTCAGAGCAACGCAGATGGAAAGTTGAAGAAGAACAAGAGACGGCAATCATCTGTAGACCCGAGAGTGGACAGCGTTACGGCTGACGATGAACGCGCACCTTCGATCAGCTCGATACTGGATGAAGCTCCTGATAACCTCTCAACCACTATGTCGGGCCTGGTGGAAATCTCGACACATCCCCCCCAAGCTTTCTTGACACTATCGAAAACGACATGGCCCACCAAGCCACCGATGACCCTGCATGGAATTACCTGCAGAACGACCCAGAAGAGCACAGGTGTCAACACGAATCTGGATGCTTGAGCTTTGCCCTAGACCTTCTCGGGCAGTCAAGCTTGGCTGATGCGTCCACAACTTCTATGCGACCTACTAAGTAGTGCTGCGAAAGACCTTCCGCCATTCACACTTGAAGCAGCCATCTCTCTAAACAAGAAACTCACCGGTCCCTTGACTAGCATATTGAAATGTTCCTGCGCACCCAGCGAGAATCTGCTTACCATTGTGGCATTGGTCATCTCCAGAGTTCTCACCTGGTGCACTCGCGCTGTGAACAACACGGCGTCTATTCGATCGAGTGGTAGCTCAGCCAGTCGTGTCCCAGATGGCGGCTTCTCTCCAATGGACCTCCTAGACTTTTCGCAAACAAGCCCCACCCTTTGTATGAGCAGTGGAGGAAGCGAGGTCGATGCTCAGAGTGTAATCGCCGCGGAAACCATGCTCGACGACCTCTATCGGCTCAACGATATTATCGAACGCTTTTCGGGCCACGTTCAGGTGATGACAGGTAGGGCAAATGGCACGAGCTGCTCAGATGAGGTGAGGCAGAGCCATGGCGCTGGCGCCCAGATGTCCACATCGAGCGACTCACTGCTCTTGTCTGATACCATGGTCCACGACAAGTTCCGTCGACGTCTCCACATCATCTTACTAAAAGTGGTGCAGATATGACTAAGAGGGTAAAATCGGGTTCTGTTCCTAAGAACGCTTAATATAATGGGTCTACCCCACTGAAATCAAAATCTTACCACTGTGGTGTGATCGACCTGGAAGCTTACCTTGGTGTAGGTACAATATAAGCGAATGAATACGCTAGTTAACTAGTTAGTTATGTGCTCGGGTTAGTCAGCGTGATTGACCGGACTCCGGTCAACCATCTTCGAGCGATGGGGGATCTCGGAACTTTATTACGTTGCAGACTCCTCTGTGGATTGGAGCAGTGCAAGCCGGCATCTATTAAAGTACGATCTGCGCTCACAGCGTCTCGCTGCACTCACACTCATCCATCTCCAGCTCCAAAAAGAAAGCATTTACGCCATGGCACAACTTAATAGCATCATCCCTGCAGTGAAGCTGCTTGGGCTCGCAAGCTCTACCGCTCTCACCAGTGAGACGATCTCCATCACGATGTTCGAATCTGACTAAGCCATCTTCGCCAGCATAACTAACTTAGTTACATCGCATCCTTCTCCTTGGCCCTAGTCCCTTCACTCAAGACTGCACCGGTGTCCTACGTAAACATTGCGAAGCAATGGAACCACGCGTTCGTCATGGGTCGATCCACATCACCTCCCATCGCGATTAGTTGTTCGTCATGCTTCGCGTTCCTCGCCTATCAATGTATGGAGTAGTTATTGGTCCCTAGCGAATTCGTGGAGCAGCAGCTGACCTGTGGACTACAGCACGTCACATTCAGAGTTCGCTACCATTTACTCATTTCCAGTTATATACAGCTGCGGCTATTATCGTGCCATGCAACGCCAGACCACCAGACGGGAACATCTCAAAGAATCCAGGTAGATTGAAATCTGACGTTGAAAATCAGCGACGACAATGGTATAACAAAATAACCCTGAAAAACTACTAGGTCCTTCTAAAGCTGCAGTTAAGTAGAGAAAACCATTTTGGGACAATTCATAATTCATTGCACCTCCGAGAAATTCTCACGTATCTGTCCGCGATCATTATCGTCGTTTTCGAAATCTAGGTTGATGGAGAGCTTATATACGTAAGAAGCGCGAATGTCGGTCACCGAAGGCAAAACAATAATTGACTAAGGCGCTACATAGGGCTGACACGTGTCGCAGACTGTCACGTGTGGTTTGTGGTTTGGTGGTTTGGTAAATCAGCCTGTTGAGCAATCGGTTTGGTATAGTCGGTTTGCTACACCAAACTTGGTGGTTTGTAGCTGAGTATCACCAAACAGCGGAGTTGACTCTGGAGGTATAAACCAGAGCTCTCTACTCGTAGATAGCCTGAGCAGACAGTACCAAATACATCTGGTTACCAGTTACTCACCTCTTCTGGATCATCGTGATATACCTGATCCGTGATAATAGCCAAATCGGCTTCCATCTGCTTAAGATACGCCGCCACGACGCCACAGTATCACTGCCACGCGACAGCCGTGTTTGCCTTGATGCGTTGTTGGCCTCGCATCGCCTCTGCTTATGCATTTCCTTACACCAGACTCAACGAACATTCCCCTCACGACCACCGCCAACATGGCAGTCATAGCCATGATGCCGTTCCTAACTCCCTCACTTTGCGCCAATATCGAACAACTCGTTGATGGCAAGATGGAACCATGCCACAAGGCTGCAGGTCTCGCTTGCGGGTCTTGCAAATTGGTCCAGGTAGGTACTTCCCAGTCATTGTCGGACGATATAGTTAGGCACGATGTACAGTCAGCTTACTTGATTATTCAACAGTACTGCTCGAAGGAATGCCAGAAAGCACACTGGAAAAAGCACAAAGATCAGTGCAAATCCGATTTAATGCAGCCAAAATACGTGCCCGCCTGGGTTCGTGAAGGCCGGATTCCAAGGTTTATCGATAATGATGCGCCATTCGTCAGCTTTGGACAGAAGCGGTTTCTCTGGGGAAACATGCCAGCGCTGGATATATTGAAGATGAGAGACAACGAGGGACTTAAAGACCTTGGTCGAGATATTAGTCTCTTGTTCGCTGCCTCTGGAGACTGCAGGAATGTCGTTAAGTCCATCATCGGACTTCCTGAAGGATACACAGGCCAACTTACGGCGGTCTTAAACGATAGAGACTTTGCTGTAGTAGCACGAAACGTCATCATCCTCCTCTCAGCCCTTTGCTTTGACCCAGATGCCAGCGCTCCAATAATAATTCACCTGTGGTACTCCGCCTTGATACCAGCTATTATGCTGGAGATCTTGCAGAAGGAGGTCCTACCATACATTGAAGACGTCTGTACCAAGATCAAGAATAAGTCGGCCCTAACGCTCCAAGCGAAGACCTTCAAATTCTCAAACGGTTCCCTGCGTCTGCTTCTAAAGAAGGAACAATGGTTTCAGCTTGTTTCCTTCTTCAAGGTTCCAAAAGGTCTTACTCGTCAATCGGCCACGATGCGTCGACGACAAACTACGCTCGACAGAATTGACCATCTCGACCGTGCACTGTACACATGGCCGCCAGGACAACGCATGGGGTGTCGGAAGTTCCGAGCTGAAGGAATACTCCTACCTTTTGGGTGTTCTACCGAGATGTTTGATACGCCTAATCCGTATGATGTTAGACTGTTCACACATTATTGCCTGTGCTAACGTTTCACAGGACTTTTTTCCAAGAACCGGAAGGATGGCCCATGAAAGACAGTGCAGATCCACTCAACGGTTGGCTGCATGCTGACTATACGCCTCACGCGCCTATCGCTAAAGCCGACGTGTACGGAAGTCTTTTCTTCTTTCTCCGTGATTTGTTCCTGAAGTTCTGCAACCGTGTTCAGAACACTAGCATTCTGTTTCAGTTATATAATATGGATGCCAGAGAGCTGCCTGCATACCTGCCGCAGAACGAAAAAGCATTCGATCGCATCGAGGTATGTTGCATGCTCCTGCTTACACATGAAAGCCTGTTTTCGATCTAATGGATTTGTGCGAGCTTTTTTTCTTTTCTGGATGTCATCTTGTGTGAAGAGGCGTAGAATCAACTAAGAAAAATTGCAGATTGCCAACATATGCGATCAAGGCTATATCGGCCCAGAGAGAGCGCTATCAACCTTTGCCCCTTTACTTCATACAAAGGCGCGAAATCCAAAGGCTACTCTACTCATGCTCTTCCTAAACGCAGCGTGGGAAAAAGAGCACGAGCTCGGAACTGACTATGAGAGAGCTGATCTCCCTAGAAGGATGGAGCGCTTGCACAATCTTATCGGCGGTGATACAGACATCTTGACCCGAGTCACCATCGGAGACAAGACTGTGCAGTATGACCCAGAGTTCCTCCGCAGGTCAAATCTTCATGATATGTTTGCGGATTTCAACAGATTTTTCGACATTTTCTTGAAAGACGTCCGGATGGATGAGCTTGCGAAGGAAAATCGTGTCAAGACGAAGAGGCAACACAGTCTTGTAGAGAAATGGCCATATAGAGTCACACATAGTACCTCTAGAAAAGGCTTTGAGCTCATGTGCACATTGAGCGTTAGCGGATGGGAGCGTTATATGGAGTTGGAAAGGGCGTGATAGAGGTAGATTGATTACTTGTCCGGAGGTCGAATGATGTGCTGATCATATCTAACGTAGTTCTGGTGCAGATTCGCGAGATAGGAAACAATATTATTGACTCGTTGTTTGTAAATGAGGACATTGCTGCAGTCGTAATAGAGTTCTTTCCAGATAAGGGGGCCTAATCCAATATTGGCATTTTCGTATGGGATGGCAAATATGTGCAATTCTTTTCTGGAATTATAAGAAGAGTTTATCGCTAATTTCATTGAGCAGAGGGTCCTTGATGGGCGAATGAGAAAAGTCTCGCTTAGGGCATCGTACTTGAGTTCAGGGAGTCGTTTGCGCTGGAATAGCAATGGCACTTTCTTCTATTCACCCTCAACTCCTCTGCCGCCTTTGCTGCTTTCACTACTGCCGAGATATAGCGAGAGCTTCCTGACTACATTGTAAGCTCTCCAATCGAACGTTACTATTATCACTAGAATCTCTTCTAAGGTTCACTAACTAACTATTGTAGTTACCTAGTTAACGTAGCATTTGCACTGTCCTCTTTAAGCATAACGTGTTTCATTACCTGGCGGGCCACTTTTCCTACCCTACCAACTTTGAACGGCGATATCTTAACTAGAACATAATCAAATATTTTCTACGACTCGGAATCCGATAAATAATTAACATCTACAACCTCTAAATACTACAGTAAGCTCTTGCATTAAGGCTGGGCTTACGACAGATGCCACCGGAGTGTGGCGATTCGGAGACTGTCACGCTTTGATGTGCTCGGATAGAACAGGGGAATACTATGAAAGTTTGAGAGTCATGTAGAGGCCAGCTGCTTATGCTCGAGTCGGGTATATAGGAAGCTTAGAGAGACTAGAGCTCCGAGGACTAGCAGAAGAGCAGGTATAAATACCGCCTGCTCTACCACCTCTTTTCAATCAATACAGTCCTTCATAGCTTCCTGCTACTGCCACACATATGCTACTCCGTATCACGAGTTTAATTGCACTATCCGTTTGCGGCCTAGCGCGTAGTCTTCAAGCCTAAGTTCCTGTAGATACTTAGCATTTGTCGCCTCCTGTGCATGACGAAGGAAGCCGACCTCGAGCGACATGTTCTGATAAGCAGGAAGGGCTGTAGCAATTTCGAAACTCTCTTTTCCATCGTTGATATGAAGGATAAACAGAGAAGACGTACCTTTAGGTGTGTTACTGCCAAACAGTGTCGATGTCGTGCGAGTGGAATTCGAGGGGCTAAAGGGATGGGTACTACTAGTGACGCCGGTGTTGTTTGCCAAGGGCGAACCAAATCCCCCAAAACTTGGATGACTAGTCCAACTGTTTCCGAAGTTAGATGGACCAGCTGGGTTGCCAAAAGGTGAGGTTGAAGCGAACACGCTGGGGGAATTGGAACTGTTAGTCGAGCGAGCAGGCTTCGCCGAAGTAGCCTGGCCGAAAAGACCACCTGTTCCTGGACTTGGTGCCGCCGCAGTTGGTTGTGTCGCTGGTGTGGACGCTCGCTGAGGGGGTCCACTGGGTGCAACGGTCTTTGCTTCCGTTGACCGGAGTGTTTGATGGTTGCTGGAGGCGAAAAGAGAATTTTTGTTGTTCGTATCAGTGCTTAAAGTATTGAGAACGCTCTCAACAGGTCGTGCTTTCGCTGCGGCTGTCGGGTTATGCGCGGCTATTGACGGCTTCTGTGTGGCTGGCTTTGGTATGGCTCTTTGCATTCGAGAAGCTGTATTAAAAATCTATTAACCTGGAGGTCTCGTGCGACCGTTATTGGGCCACCAGGAGACGGACCTGTCTCGTACTTACCAGGATGAAATCTTAATATGCCAAGTCCCTTTTCCAAGGTCTTCACACGATTGCTTAGTCTTGCTCTTTCTTGCATGGTCTCATCCGATTCCGCAGCAATAGCCTGAAGCTCGTCATCTTCCATGTCTCTTACTGTTGCTGATGAAAGCATCTTGGCTATACCGGAGAGCAAGCATTGCTCAATCGCTAAAGAAGCAACATTATCCATGAATGTGAGGATTGCTGACTAAATTTGGTCAGCAACAGAAGGTATGCATGAACACATCAATCTCCAGGTGCGAGCGTACCTCGTAGTATGCTTCCATGGCTTCGTAAATCTCCAAAGACCCATACTTGTTCTCAGTCGGGGGATCTCTGGCCGAAATTCTAGCCAACATCTCCTCGACAGAAGGCACCTCGTCCTCAGAATCAAGATCATCGTGGATTGCTTCCACCACTGACCGCGCCACTCTCTTTTCCCGTAGTGCCCCAATCGTTTGGGCAAACTTTGGGTTGATACTGAGAGGGTGGTGATTACGGTGCGGGGTGAGCAGCTCCTCAAGTTTTGTCTTCAACTCCCCGCGCCGCTTTTCCAAGGCGGGGTCGATGATATGGCTGAATAGTAAGCGACTGGTTCTATCGTTGGTCAAGTGATATAAAAGTGTTTCTAAGAATGTTCTGACAGAGTTCCATACTGCTTCCAGATGCTCGGATGCGATACTCTGCCATGGTTCGGATTGTTGTTGGAAGAGCGAGCCCACCAAGACTGGATTGGACATTCCGGGTAGTTCGATGGTCCTTTCCCGGTGCGCCAAAACATCCACATGACGATTGAGAAACTCCGATTTCAGGATGATGTTAGGGTGAGAAGTACCCGTAACCAGCTTCGTATCGTATTTTTCGACCACATGCCACTTGTGCCCTTGCTGGAGCATCTTGGTAGCAAATGCATCGTTCAGATTGCGAACATTCGCTCGCAAGCGTTTCTCTAGACCATCAGGCTCTAGGGGCCCGCCAAAGAAATCCCTACGTTGGTATCGGCCTTCAAGTGCATCCCTCGTATACTCACCAAAACTGTCCGAGATATCAAACAGATAGTTGCGCATTTCCTTGACAGTGGTGCGCGCGTCCCCAAGTTTATACAGGTCCTGTGTGCTTTGAGTGAGATCTCTTTCAAGACGGTCCACGATTGATGGGAGGCTGAGTGAGATATGATTGATGAGCATTTTGCTGAGTTTTTGGCGTAGGCTATCAATGCCACGACCCACATCACGTATTGGTAAAGGATCCCAGCTGCTTGTCTTAAAGAAGTCTTTCTCGAGTGCATCTCGTTCTTCCAGAGACTTGTTTTGCTCCGCAAATGATCGATTACGAACGACGTGCCTGAAGAAGACAAGACCAGATCAGCAACCAGGGCGTAAACAGGGGTTGGGATGCGGGGATTGTCACATACCAACCGTATTTGAACTTGGCTGTATTTGCGCGTGCGTACTCTATACATTCCTGTTCCTTTTCCGACCCTCGGGGTAGCTCGTCAGGCTTGGTTATGATACCGAGCGTGCGGTCGGTGGCTCCGTTGACCTTCTGAATTCGCGTTAGGATGGCCTGAAGATTAAGGTCGTTATGCGCCGAGACGACGGCAAGAATGATGCTGTTTGGCTCCGCCATATATTTTCCGACTAGGTCGTTGATCAGCTCGATGTCCCGGGAGCCGGATGGAGCGTTGCTATAATGAATAACTCCAGGAAGGTCAACCAGCGTCAACGGAACAAGTTTTGGACCTATTATCTCGACTTCGAGTACATGGTTGAAGAATTCGGGTTTGTCATCAGAGTTTTGGCTCATAACCTTGCGTGCACTCGCGACGAGGTCGGCAAACTTTTCCGGGGCATCGAACGATTGACTGAATTCCGAAAGTCGCTCCGCGGTTTCGGCATCGACTGTGGGCCCGGCCTTAATTCGACAGCTAATTCGAGACTGTTGCTCCCGGCGTAGGCGAAGTTCGGTAGGAAAGCTTGTGCATGTGCTGCTCTTCGTCGGAAAGCGTACGCGGGTGAGAGCCTCAAGAACCGAGCTTTTGCCAGAGGATTGATCTCCGCAGACAATAATCTGCGGAAGTCCTTTCCCCTCGAGCAGTCTTCCGATTCCGAGAGAGCGGAGCTCATCGATAGCATCGAGGAGTTGACTGTCGTCATTGGAGAGGAGTTGGTGGAGGGTTGTTCCCTCCAGAGCTGATGCGTGCTCTACCATCCTTGTAAGCTTATGGAATCGTTCGAGATTGTCAAGTTGACAGGATTTGAGTTGATGTTGGTCTCTGGGATAGACACTTCAATGCGGGCTGGAGGAGCGATAGCAGCATTGAGCGACGTAACTTATATGCCGCTCGTTCCTGCTGCGCCGTATGCACGATACTCCCCTACCCCAGTCTTGGGTCCAGCGACAGGGTCAATGAAAACGGTTCGTGCTGCAGGGCATTTGTGACTGCAGAATCGTTATACGCGATACGAAGCTCTGCCCATCGATAGTTAATTGGCTGCCATACAAGGTTATGCCGCTGAGACATCTCACTCTGCGGATCTAGCCTAGTGCTTGTTTCATGGGGCGGAAACTCCGCCAATAGCAGAATGTACAGGGGGGCTCATGTATTGTACGGGCTGTATCACCGCTACCAAGCTTGGCAAAAAGACACCCGTTTTTCCAACTATTTACCACTTTGTAGGCTCGCCCTCAGCGTCAATTACAGCCTGGCAGCGCTCCCTCATATCCTGTATATACTTAGAGAAGTCAGGTAGCTCAATTTTAGCCCACTCCTCTGCATATTGCCGTACGCCCTGCGCTGTCCTAGGTAGCCGCCTACTGATACGGTATTTGAGCAGCCGCCATACATTCTTGATAGGGTTCAAATCAGGTGAGTTGGCAGGCCAAACCATCCGTAGGATCCCATACTGCTCGTGCAGAGCCCGAGTAGCCTGGGCTTTATGGACTGTAGAGCCATTCTCCATCAGAATTGGTAGCTGCACAGAACTCTTGAAGGTGTGGGCTTGAAACGTCTGGAGATTCACGCAGCCGCTGCCTCCCGCCATTCATAGCATTTACTCTTACCCCCTTGTACGGAGTACTCCGTATCTCATTAGCTACTTAGGTAATTATACGGAGTAAGCCTTTGGGATCTCCACCTTGCTTCCTGTTTTTCGCTTCCGTGTTTCGCTTCCTGTTTTGCGCTTCAAGTGAAGCGAGTCTACGTGGTCAAAACTAGTAGCATGAGTCACGTGCAGATGGGCAAGTTGGATATTTGCCATGAAACTACTGAGCGCGGCCAAACACGTGACTCATAATCACCCGGGCGCATGAGTAGAGTGAACGAACACGACAGATTCAAAATTCTTCTTCAAGCAACCAGCAAAGCTAAGGTGCCCGTGCGCGTAACGCCCCCCGTCGCGTAACGCCCACCAACACTGAAACACCAATATTTTCAACACTATATAACTCCACTAATATAAGCTAGATTAAGGAGGTAATTATAGTAGTAAAATCTATAGATCTAGGAGAATATTTTATATATAAGGAAGTAGCTAAACGCTTTAGTATTAATTTAACTATGCTAGGCTAGAGGTGTAGGGTAATTTAATTATTATAGATTACTAAGTTAATTAATTATAGGAGAAAATAGAGCTCTAGAACTAAAGGTTAGGTAATTTATTAGAGTAGATTACTAAAGCTATAAGAGCTTTAGATTAGATAAGATTATATATAAAAGAAAGTAGAAAAAAGTACCTATAAGCTATATAAGAGGACTAAGCTAAGCTAAGCTTAGCTTAGTATACTCTTAGAGAGCTAATTATATAATTAGCTCTAGGTAGGCTTTATATAATATACCCCCTAGGCAAAGCTTAGGCTACTAAGCTAAGCCTAACTAAGAGTATAAAAGCGCACGTTATACCTATATTATAGAATAAATAAAATTACTATAAAGCCCTTATATTAAGCCTTTCTTTATTACCTAGTAATAGTTTTTATATAATCTTAGTAAGTACTTAATTATATATAAGGAGCTTATAGAGCTTGCTTAAGTTATATATAGGGAGTATTTATAGCTCTTAGTATAAAAGCTTACTACCTACTAACTCTAATACTTTACTAAAATATATTAAAATAGCCCTTATATATATACTAATTAACCTATTATTATCCTTACGCTTTATATACTTATTACTATACTAGCTAATACTTCTAATATAGTCTAAGATAAAGATTACTACACGCGTGTGCGCTAAGGTGCGCCACGCTACTACTACTACTACTACTACTACTACTACTACTACTACTACTACTACTACTACTACTACTACTACTACTACTACTACTACTACTACTACTACTACTACTACTAAGTAGTATACTTTATATATACCCTTATACTTATCCTTATTCTTATCTTTAGCTCTAGGTCTAAGGACCCCCCTACTTTACCTTAATATTATAGGGGTTACTCCTATAAGTACCCTAAAGTATAGGCCTAAAGGTACCCTCTATATATAGCCCTATTTAGGCTATATTTATTCTACCCTATTAGGGTGCTCCTTTAGGGAGTGCTTTAATTATATAGTAGGTAAAGTAAGGTGCTAGGTCTACGCCTTAGGGTACTCTTATATACTACTATAAGTAAAATATAGTAATATATAGTATTATATTCTATAAGCTTACTATAGTATAGCTTTAACTAAGCTTTAGCTATAGCCTTAAAGTTAGTAGAAGCCCTTATTAAAAGGGACTACTATATAAGTATAATTCTTAAGCTCTAAGTATATAGAGATATAAGTAGTAATACTCTTTAGGCTATATAGAAATACTATACTATAGTATAGTACCTTCTTAATAAAGTAAAAGGGGGGAGTAAGGAGGCTCTAGCCTCTATAGAGCTTTAGACGCGCTATACTTATATAAAGAAGCTCTATAGTAAGCTAGTTAACCTCCTTATCCTAGCTAATTATTAAGAGCTAGGGAGGCCCTAGGGGGGGGGGAAAGTAAGCCCCCTAGAAGTTAAACTAGGATACCTAGGGGTAGGGGTTAAAATACTACTTAAATAAATTTAAAACTTCTATAAAACTAATTTCTTATACTCCTTATACTTACTATAGTAGTACTTCTTAGGCTCCTAAATAGTTTTCTAATAATCCTTAAGGCTAAGCTAGTAATAAAATTAGATAAACTTCTACTTAGTAA
>JAFISD010000423.1:2531-13611 GCA_022560085.1 Helminthosporium solani
ATCTTTGCTTCTCTCCTCTTTGCTTCTCTCCTCTTTGCTTCTCTCCTCTTTGCTTCTCTCCTCTTTGCTTCTCTCCTCTTTGCTTCTCTCCTCTTTGCTTCTCTCCTCTTTGCTTTCTTCACCTTATATCTTCCAAATGTCGAAAAACAAGTGGTTCTACGACTCACTTGAGAAAGAACGACTCGCGTACGATGATGGCAATTGTACCCTGCAAAGAATCTTGGTCGAAAACTTTAAACGATGGCATAGTCTTCTGCATGAAGACAATAACTCTTTACAAAATCTATCTAGTGGACGCCGAAGTATTAGACGTCGCTCGCGAAATGTTTTGATAGACGTTACACAAACGCTAGGACCTGAAGTACTACTATTGTGCACTTCAGTAGCAACGATCGACAAACTTGCAACACTGGATCCAAGTGGTCTTCTGTTCGCTCTCCAGAAGTGGTGGGATGCAGCTTCGCATCCTCGATTACTTACAGAAGCTGCCAATGCAATCTGCGAAGCATACCCCCTAGTTTCTAGATTAGGGTCTTCGCCAACAGAAGAGTCAGACGGACTAGCAGTTGTGAGCGACGAAAGCGCCAACCCAAAGTTTGCTGCCGGACGGGCAGTAGCTGCTTTTGGTATGTTGATTGCTCCGATCCGTTCGATGCTAATCTCATACAGAGAATGCAATATATCTTGCAGCTCAGTACATTCCAGAAGTGAAGCGACAGGGTTGGACTTCCTCCTGCTTTGATCATCTACACCGCTTAAAAGAGCTCACCTGCATTGACGAAGACGACATAAGGCGTTCTGAGCGCAAAAGCGAGCCTGACCGGGAAGACGAGCCTGACGCCATAGACGACCGTAATCGTTTGATCCAGACAAGGTCCATCGAGACCATCGAAAGCTTACCAGATGTCGATATTCATGCGAGAAAGGCGTCCAGCCTCGACACATCTCTTCTCCAGCCGTTAATTGGGACTGTATACGAAGAAGGCGCTACAGAGGACGTTAACCTCGGCGCTCCCCATTCCTGGGTGGTGCATACTGGCCATGTTGAAATAGACGCAAGTCAAGCTCGAGATGTGGGTAGTGAGGCGCCGGCGCGAAAGCGAAGTCAGGCTGAAGATGATTCCGTGCATAAAGGGAATGTAGATGAACCACTTCTAAAGCGTCCTAGGATGATGCCTCAGGAGGGTCCAGGTACGCGAACTGACCATTGCAGTCATACTTTTTAGTGATTAACGTCACAGGAACTCTTACATTGCCTGGAGACGGCTACTGCCCTTTAGTATTCACCACGCGCCAGATGATTAGCAATCTCCCTGAGCCATTTCGTACTGGGATTATGACGAGTGACAAGTGGACAGAGGAACTTAAACAGGGAGGACTAGAGGTTACAACTTGTTTCTCTTTATATCTGCCAAAGGTCAAAGATGACGTTTATGTTGTACTCAGGGTGGGTTATCATTGGGGGTGGAATATCTGTAACACGTATGGTTTTGGTGAAGACTTGTTCTAATCTCACCAAGATGGTGCCACAACTCCTTTCTATAACTACATGGTGTGCATTGTGTCCGATAACTACCTGTTACTGTCTCTTTTCAAACATAATAAATGCCATCATCACGTCACATCGGTACCCAGCATAGACCTCTTTCGACACTTTTCCACTGGTCTGGTCAAAACTGGCGACTGGGGTTTCCTTGCTGTCTACGACATAGCATGATTCTCCTTCAAATGTCATAGTCATATTCTCCTTGATCGTAAACTGATCAGCTTTGACGCGTACCCACTGTCCTTCAAGCGCCTTCTTTCCATTCTCAGTGGACATGTCTGTCCAAATTCGTAAAACTCACTGGGTCGGCAGTGGTAGTTTGAGTAGGAATATGTCGATTTCGCAAGGTTGGATGGTGAAGGTGCGATGGGGAAAGGGATGCTCGAGCGGTTGGTCGCGGGAAAAATTTTGTATGATTTGTATAATGATATGTTAGCCTAATGATAGTTATAGATAGGATTTCTGGCTGATAATCACCTTAGATGACTGATATCACCCTGGGGATGGCTCTGTAGATAGAGCAGGCAAGAAGCGCGAAAGGCGGAGCGCAAGCTTAAAACGTTGAGACTTGTCTGGATTGCGGTGCACGCGATCAGCAAAGAAAAGCTGAAGGAAAGGATGGGAGGGAGCATGTATTAAGGAGTCTAGTGAAGCGCATGATTGCCAGTTGTTGGTGCCCGACGTAGAGCTCATAAAGAATTTCGGGCGGAGCTGCTACCTGCCCCACTATCACGTTTCTAACGTCACGTGCAGGCAGAGGCGCCTCGTCAGGCAATCGAACGCCGCCATGACGTGCATCTCAACGGTGCATTGGCTTCAAGCCCAAGAGATCGAAGTCGCTGCAGAATATATGAGCGTTATATAGGCCCAGGTCTTCAGAAGCCGCATGCCGCACTCGGATCCCACCTGGCCGTATCCTAAGTATTTGAAACAGGTGACACTGTCATATTTCTGAGCTTGATCAGGATCGCACTGAGGGGTTGCGCGTTGCTTGCCTGGGGCTTGTCTCTTGAAGAGAGTCATGCGATATACTGTCACGTGTATATAACACGTGAAGCTGCTTGGAGGAAGCACTTTGGTCAAAACGCTTGCATATCAGAGGGTCTGGGCCAAAATCAAATTAGTAAGACCTCTCCCAGCAACCCCATGGACCGATAGATAGGATTTTGAAATTTCCCTTAAAGCTGATAATACAGAAGCAGCTTGATCTCGACGGCCTCTACCACACTGCAAGTACAGAGTTTGTTGCAATCCTGCCAAGTTATTTGTTGAAACACCCCAAGATCCAGAAATACTGGGACATTCGAGCGCCCAGCACTTCTATTCCGGAGTGAAGGATCGATGCCTATCGATCTACACCATTTACGGACACAAAAAGCCACGAAAAGTACGAGCTGAGGAAAATCGTCATCGACCTAGTTTCAACTCGATTTCGAGAGGAAATATTAGTGAGTTACAGGATCATCCTTATCGATAGGAAAATACTCACAGAGAAAGCAAACCATGCTGAAAGGCGTTCTCAGCCCACTATCTATTGTGCTAGCGGATCATTCTACCGACTATGAAAAGTTCAGGGAAAACCTGTCCAGTGCCCTCCTTCTCCACGAATAAACGTTGAAAGCATGGGGAGCAAGCGGCAAGGAAAAAAGTGTGGAAGAGTGAATTTGAGGAACCGTCAGGAACAAGGGAGAGCGTTCGCTGAACGTGCCACTCACCTGTGATGTATGTAGCATGCAGAGTGTGTTTATGCGATTCTCTATACAGTACTGATCTAACTCTGGCGTAACATAGCTTCCGTAACCGTTAAAGATAAGCAACCTATATCTCTCGAGGTAATTGTCTGTGGTGATCTCTCCTACCCAGGACAATACGCACAGAGCAACGTGTTTATCTGCAGGAACCTCGAACGGGATATCGCATTTACCTACCTCTCATGTGCTAACGAGCAGCGGCGAGACCTGCTAGACAGATATTTCAAAAAGCATGCATGTTGCCAAAGTTACCTTCTATCGGCCCTTGCTTTCATACGAATAAGTACCTTATGTTTGCCGTCCCCATACAGCTCTTACGTTCGAGAACGTGGTTGGACGGTGCCGTATATCTGATGCTGAATATTTAGGGCTCCCTTATCTCAATGAGGCTGAGGGAATCTTGGCGGGGTACAAACCCGTGATCGACACGCCCTAAGTGTACACCCTTGTAAGAAGGACGTTTTAACTACAACCAACGGATATAGGGAATTTACCCAATCGGGTAATTTGAAAGGCGTAGTGCAGCCGCCTGGTTGCTCTACTCTCGTGCCTGCACCAACGTCATTCGAAACGTTGAAGTCTACCGGAGAGAGGAGGGGAGAGGGAGAATAGAAGCATAAGAAGAGACGTTGAGGAGGATAGAACTAAAGCAATGCTAAATGTGGAGTAACTTGTTTGACACTCATGTTATTTATGGATTGGGTTAGGCTAACCAAAAGGCCTAATTTGGTTCCTGTAGTGGATCCCGATCTGGACCAGGATGCCTAGCCGCCCCATCGGACTCGACGCCGTCATCCACTCTAGCTCTCTGCTGACCGGTGACTCTTTGAATTCATCCTTCTTTCTAGTTATCTCTTTGCTCCTCACCTAGTCTGGGTTTCGAGTCTTTCTTCTATCTACTTCTTGCTGCCTTCTATTCTCTTCTTTAGTAAAGCCTATCGCAACATGTGAAGGCAATCCCCTAAAACCAATTCCTGTAACGGAATAATACCCGCTCGTAACGCTGTATCTTTACCATGGTTCTTATCAATGCTAGAAGTGCTCATACATGCTCGACTTTACCTTTCACACATAACGTTGCATCCAAAGCCATTGAACAAGTACATGATTAGGTAGAGTATAAATATAACTAGATCCTAAATCAATGAGCAAGTAACTATGCTAGCCAGGTTCAACCCATGATTTTCTTCCATTCAATTTTCCTCCTCAGCCATAGAGAAGAAGGCGGCCCTTACCCGATGATATATCAGATCAGGAAGTCTTGTGTACGGATATTCCTAAGGATTGATATGTACACTTATGCTTCCCCGTTTGTATCGCTCCCCTCATCCGATTCCATCCGTTTTCTTGTTTCATTTGAAAGTGAATCCCTAGACGAAAAAGAAGGAGTTCGCATACGAAGAAAACTCTATGAATGAGGCAACAGAACTTGTTTAAGCAACACAACATGGCCTCTTACCATCATGTCTCCTTAATGAGCCCACCCTGTCCACCAAACATAACCTCCGTATCTCCAAGTACTATCGTCCATCCTTCACATCTGTCGTGTTGTTCTCTCGGCACGGACTGACCCTTATCATACACCTTCACCCAGCAGTTCCGCCAATACACCTTCTCAAGTGACTGTGAACACATTAGAACAAGCTAACTTATAGACGAGCACTGTACCATTGGAGCTTGTACAACTCAAGTGTATGAATTACCGCAATACTGCGAGGAGGATGCGAAGCTAACTGATTTCTTTGATTGCAACAGGTGGTAGGCTCCGTGCTAAAATGTCTGTTGGCTAGAGATCGCCTGTCGGTTTGTAAATAATGATCTTATAGATCAAGTTGACTCACGATCATAGGGTCGGGTTTGCAACAGCAAAGAGTACAGCTGGTTGTTGGGCGAGATGGTTGAGCACAAACTGCTTTCACGTTGGGCTGTCAAGGTTGAAGGCAAAACCACATGCAATTTGTCTAGGTACTGTCACGAGGTGCACAAAAATTTGCTGCATAACGCTAATACTATTTAGGCTTAGTTAGTAGATGACGTATGAAAAATGCCAAGAATTGCTGGTTTGTAGGTTTTTCATTTAGCCAATGCTTCCGCTTCCTTTCTGAATTGTAATTCAAAGAATTACATTTTCTCGACATGTCTCTTCTTACTGATGCGTTCATAACGGCCTATTACAACGAAGCAATCAGATATTCAGCCTACGAACATGCGGCTGTGTCGTTCTGGGCTTATCTTTTTAACAAAGTATTCTTCCAGGGACAAAAGTTTTTTTTCGATACACAGAAACCCGCTTCACCATACGATCCTTTACGAAGAGTTGACGGGCAGCTGAGATACATGGAAGCCACAACAAATGTGATTAAGGTTCTGTTCTTCTTTGAAGCGAAAAAGTATAGTACTACCGATGAGGAGATGCACGATGTTGAGGGACAAGCATTCGAGGCCTGTGGCACCTATTTGGGAGCTAATGCCGTTTCCCATGTATATGCTATAACAACCATCGGCACCCAGGCACGGGCATGGAAGTATACAGCAGCCGGTGCACAATGCCTGATCAGTCATCACCCCTCCGGTACTCGCTCAGCATACATCGACGCAAACTCTGCGGATGCTTCGAAGTTGCGTGACGCTTTCAATTTTATAGAGAGAAATCTGCCTGGCTTTCTACAGTAAGGATCGCCTCAATGTTTTTGTTTAGTCCATGGTACTGACGTGATATAGGCCCACGATCCAGGCATCACAGCCCACGCAGCCCACAAACCAAGTATCGCAGCCTCAGCGGCACTGGTCAAAAACATATGGACGGTGGTATATAATCCTATCAACTGGTCAACGGCATTACTACTGAAATAACTCTTTGGAGAAATAAAATGTAAATGAACACTGGAGTTGGGCATGTAACAAGGAATCTGATGTTTTTTTTTTGGAGATGGCTATCGAGGAGGGCTGAATATATTTTATACTGATATACCGCTGCGTGTATGGTTTGTCACGTGACTTATACAATGAAGTTTTTGGAACATAGTTGTTCCACTTTTATCGCTAAGACTGCAATATGGTGGAGTTACGATAGAGTTCAAAATGTACTCACGCGCCTAGTCTCGAAGTCACGTGTTTTCGCTACATCCGGAACCTTCTCGGGGACTTTCTGAGATGTGGCAAATCATTAACACCAAATTGCAGAGATGTCACGATAGGTGAGTTTATACGCTATTTATCCATAGAAATTATTGTTTCCTTTCGCTATACAGCATTTCTGAAGTACCTCTTTCGATCCTATACTGAGGTAGAGCCATCCAGAACTCAGTGAACCGTTGTTAATAGCCTCCCGAGTAAACTCTGTTGCACATAACTCTTCAAACTCATCCTTTAGCGTATCCCAAATACGCTCAATCCTGTTCAAATCTGGGGATAAGGATGGCCACTTGACTATAGTAAATCGCTCGTTGTATCTCTGCCTGAACCCAGCGCTTTGCCTTTTCTTTGACATAAGTACAAGCTCTCCATAGCGTAGCCAGTCAATCCCACTGCCTGCTTTCTTATCCCATTTTGCTCTCTCTTGCATCATGAGGATTGTCGAGAAGCTCTAATAGCTGAGGGAGAGAGAGGAGGTACGGTACAATCGATCTGAGCTCGAGAGGACGCGATTGAAGTATTGTAGAGCTCCGCTTGGTGTACAGTTACCCAGCTTTTCAGAAATATACGACCATCCATGGCCCTCGCAGCGTAGGGCAACAATCACAACGCGCGTAGAGGTAGAGCATTGTGTATTTTGCACTGATGCTAGCTACCATCTCATGCCAACCGGGATTTGCCACTTGAAACTAGCTCGCACGTGATTTGGAGCATATTGGTATCCACTACTCGTCAAGGCGAGTGGTCTGGGAGTCACGTTCAGTCCCAGTTAACCAATTAGATAGCTTTATATAGCTAAAAGAGTGGGCTCCCCTCCACGAGTAGTCCACGTGACTTGAGATATGCGCTCTATCATGTGATGTCATTACATAATCAACAGTGGCGCCGAGAAAAAATTATATTAACAGCTGTGCGCACTAATTACTCTGACGATCCACTTCAACAATCCGCAATGTACCATACCAAGCAACAAGCATGTTTGTTGTGTCATCTAGTCATTCAAAAAGATGAACTTGTTGCCACTACGCGCTCGATACCCTTCACCTTCAATGGTAGACAACAATCTTTCTTTCGTCCGTATAAAGATCTATTTTGTCAGAAAACGCACTGCTTCCTATGCTTGTCTGGCCGTGACCCAGTCTCCTACTCGGTTCATCGCGATTGTTATCACTACTACCGACATTTTTTTCAAGGAACAGCACTACAACTCCGAGACTTGCTAGAGTCATTGCCGAGAGCTCTTGGTGTTCTTGCTTCAACACCACGACAGAATAGTGCAAAAGAAAAACACTCCTGTAAAGTGTATTTCGACGACTTTCTCACTAAATTATGCAGCAACAATACCTCCGATCCCTCGTTCGCCCTGCCCCTCTCCAACTTGCAGCCTGGTACGGCCTTAAACACGAACGTGAGCGAGGAGAATGATTTCATAAACTTTCTAAAGTTTATGGTCGAAAAACTGCCAAAAGAGCTTCTCTCTAGCATCACCGATCTGTTGTGGCCGTGTGCTCTACAAAAACTAGTGACTATCTTGGGAGAGCAACAGTCCTTGCTAGAGCTTTTAAGAACGAAGCAAGTCGACCGCACAGATCTCTTAGAGTACACAGGCGAGCCGGTTTCCATGAGATATCTGAACTTCTCAGGTTGCTCTTATGTAACGGGTCTAAGCATCGAGGAAAACATCAAAGTGGGCCGCCGAAACGATCTATCTGTTATCGTCGTACGAGACGAAGTAGGGGTGCTAGATGTTGACTTCCAAGGTTGTTCTTGGTCGCCACGACGCAATTCTTGGTATAAGCTCATACGGGGTGATGAAGAGTGTCTGAAACTTCAGGTCTACACTAAGGTATGGTTTAGATGCGTATAATTGCAATTACTAACACGATTAGAACATTGTCACAGATATCGAGCTAGCGAACACCGGTCAGTGGTCCTGGAATCCTTATTGGGATAAACGGCTTCTCCATTCACCCTTAGTGTTTAACTGGTATATTGTGAACCGAGAAGCAGCTGCTCCGAAATTCATGAGATACGCAGGAGTGGATGAAGAGACAAGAAGAATTATAGTTTCATGCACTTTTGATGGCATCGTGAGCATCAAAACCTACGCTCAGAGTGACAACCCGGAAATCCACGAGCAAGCAGATGATGAAATGGTGGAGAACAATGTACGGATCTGTTTTCCTCTTGCTAGAGACGAGATCATCACCGCTGCATGGATACGTGAATCGAGTTATGATCTGGCCATTCATTTTCCTGTTCTTGTGGTAAGGAGATGCATCCATTCGATGGTAATATTCTAATATAGCAACAGTTGAGCACTTCTTTACAACGAACGTGTATCTTTGGACCTTACGTTCCTCCGGAAAAACAGAACGAATATCGGCATCAGCCCCTCGTTACTTACAATGCTCGAGTCACAGGTTTTTGTTACAACGATAAGGGAATCTTATCTTCGGGGCAGATGAGAATCGGCGTAACACATGAAGACGAGTCGCAGAAGTCCTTACCTACCCTTCCTTTCCAGGCCACACATATCCCACCCGATTCATGGATACCTCAGTGGTTTCAGTCTTCAGGAACAATGACTGGAGTTGGCCACATACGATTATACATCGATAGTAAAAAGCCACATAAGCCAACAGTTGGGATGTTGCTTATATATAGGAACTACGAAGAATCACTAGGAGAGTTAGGGTATGACTGCGATGTTGAGGATTTCGAGTTGACGGGACCGATGTGTTCTTTTTCTGGACAGACAAACGTAGGCCCCTACACAAAAATCGTCTGTAATAGAGAGATGGGGGAAGGCTGGAGCATGGTTCCACGAACTGCTGAAATTGTGTGGTGGTTTGTACCTGGCTGTTCACAGCTAGAAATTATTGGAGAATAACGTTGGCATGTTTTCTTAGTAAGCGGCACGGCCGTCTGGTTACAGCGCCTTTCGCCTTTCGCCTTTCGCTTTTCACCCAATTATGTTGAAGTGCTCGTGGCATGGAACCAGCTAAAGTGAGCGTGAAAGGGCGTGG
The DNA here is from genome assembly GCA_022560085.1 of Helminthosporium solani. Taxonomy (NCBI): domain Eukaryota; kingdom Fungi; phylum Ascomycota; class Dothideomycetes; order Pleosporales; family Massarinaceae; genus Helminthosporium; species Helminthosporium solani. The sequence continues at coordinate 11,993 of JAFISD010000423.1, forward strand.
TGAAGGAGTCGGTAAGAATGCTTGTGAAAAGTTGAAAGTTATGTGATACCTAGGGAGAGCATGATAAAGCACGGTTATGAAGCAGTACCGGCAGCAGTACGGACGCGAGACAATCGTAGTGGAAAGTAATAAAGAACATCTATCCCGAAGAACATCGCAACAGCCCTACTAGTTGCTCCTGTGTAGCATGTGGTAGCGAACTTTTACTGCGCCGGGCGATCGATCTAGGAAATGCCCACAGATCTCCTTCCACTCCATGTTCATCTTATCCCTGTACGAGAGTAAACGCTCTTCGTCCGACTCTAGCCACGGTTCACGCGTTCGTCGACGGCGCATACCATCTCGGTTGAATCTATAAGCATTGTTAGGGATAGGAGGTTTGTGTTCGCTTTCGTCTCCTTCTCTATCCTCGCCCTCTTCGTCCCAATCGTTGTCTGAGTGGTCGATCTCGTGATTGGCAGCGTCATCGTGGGAGTTGCTGCTCTGATCCGCTTTGAGAAACGTCGAGTTTGCATAGAGGCAGGATCTTGACGCGCCATCATGTCGGTATCCTAGTAGCGTCCATAAACCCATCGATAACTGAGCTATGCGGATAATTGTACCCTCTCTGCCGAGGAGCTCATGTTCCAGAGCTACCAAGTCAAGAGACAAGTTCGAGCCGCAGTAACGCATCGTTGCCTCCACAATCGTTGGGCCTTTTGGGATAGGATAGAGTGTGAGATCGGCTATCTGGAAGGACTTCATGAGCTTGACCGTATTATCGACATTGGTCTCGTCTTTGGCCTTTTTTTCCAGAGGGTGAGCTCGTGGAAGGCAAATCTTGGCGGAATTCGTTCCGGGCTTGGATTTTCGCTGTCGCGATGCCCAGTCTCTGCTCTTACGCCGTCGGGAATATTTCGTCTGGTATTTGCGCGATACCTTACTGATGCGATGGACATCGTCCTTAAATCTTTCACCTACTTTGTTGCTGCTGCCTTGTCTGTTCACCTCACTTATGTTGGAATTACGATCAACACCTTGTTCACCTTCTGCCCCTTTGAAAGGAGAGGTGGACCTTCTCCAGGACTGCAGCGGCTTTTTAATCCTTTCTGAAATATGCGCGTCCCCATCTTCTTCATCACGCAAGTCGCTTGGAGGCAGGACCTGGTTTTCAGCACCATCGTCTTTACCGTCGGTGACGAGTGGAACAGGGCTCGGCAAAAGCGTTGATGTAGGCGTAAATACAGGATCAGGCATGAGGCACTCTGCCTGTCGTTCGGCCAGCTTTCGTCGCTTTGCTGAATGAGGGCTTTCTAACTCTGGTTCTAGGGCGATGTCTGATACAGCTGCCCGAGTAAGTACCGTCGTATCCGCAGATGAAGGGTGTGCTCGTTTGCATGCCGTTGACGGTCTCTCTGTCGTATCAGTTCCTCAGATCCTCTCATCATGTATCGAATCTGCTTCCGTCGGCCTTGTTGAAGTCAGGCTGTTCAGTCTAACAGTTCCCTCAGTACGGGTGCTAGTCGAATGGTGCGACCGCGTCTGAGCCCATGCCCATTCGATGAATTGGCGTATGCCGCTGACGCAAAACATGAAAGGGCACAGGAGATGGGCAAACGTACAAGCCTATGTAGGTTAGA
>JAFISD010000424.1:0-13528 GCA_022560085.1 Helminthosporium solani
AACCGAGCAATTCACTGTGAATCACTGTGAAATACTAAGCAACCAACCGAGCAACTCACTGAGCAACCAACTAACCAACCAACCAACCAACCAACCAACCAACCAACCAACCAACCAACCAACCAACCAACCAACCAACCAACCAACCAACCAACCAACCAACCAAGTAACTCACTATAAGTCACTGTGAATCACTGTGAAAACCTGAGCAACCAACTGAGCAACCAACTAAGCAACCAACTAAGCAACCAACCAAGCAACTCACTAAGCAACCAACCAACCAACCAAGTAACTCACTATAAGTCACTATGAATCACTGTAAAAACCTAAGCAACCAACCGAGCAACTCACTGAGCAACTCATAGTGTTGAGAAATCTAAGGGTGTTTTTTACCAAGCTTGGTGGCAAACAGGGGGGGGGGCAACCCGTTCATGTTACCCGCTCGTATAAGCCAAGGAAACCTTCGTATCCGTCTCCATATTCCAAATTCGATATGCCTTTGCTCTCATTGTTCTCTTCACAATCCTACCAGGCGAATAGAATGAAAAGAGATTGAAATCGAGACCTGAACGTCTCCCAATGAATTAATGCAATGCTATGTGGTATCATCCGTCCATTAGTCATGACCGTCCACCCCACCATATTAAACTCCGTGCCATCCGTATTAATTCCTATCCATGGGCATTGACCTTGAACGTTGATAGGCCGTCTACCGTCGAACTCCCTCAGTGAACAAGATACCTTTTCCGGTGCAGAAGAAAAGCGATGCCTGACTGATCGTGCAAGATGAAGCCGACCTCAGGCGCGTCGTCTGAGACACTATCGAACTACAAGCGTCTTGACGACATTACAATCCAAGTCATGAAGCTCCGACGGAAACTTGCAGGTCGGGCCAAAAATGCACGTCTTGGTACCCTTGGGTGGGTTGCTCTTGGAACGCGGAGCCGGGCATCGGTGACCGTAAATGCACTTGATATCCTGGCAGGCGCTACCGTTTTGGCAAGGGGCCATGCGGGCAACAAGACGCAGAGTAGCTATCTCGCTCGTCGTGGGCGCGTAATGATGTAGGTGTGTACAACTGTTGCTATAAGGACACTCCTGGCGGAGGAAATGAACGTTACACATCTTAATTCTCTTGATACGATCAATTTCCGCTTTGTCGTAGTCGCGGGTAGGCGGGTCGACACGTTGGCCGGAACGATTGCGTGCAATTACTTCCTCACGATTGGCAGGCGCGTACTGGGGTGGCTGAGGAACGGAAGGGGGAGGTGCAGCAGCCTTGGCAGCCCAATTCATGATTGGGTTAATGGCCATAGGTAAGCCATCAGAGGCAAGGGTGGAAGATGACGGGGTACGAGGTAAGACTGGCTTTACCTGAGGCACAACAGGACCTACAAGTAGATTTCAAGGTTAGCCAAGCTCGTTGAAAAGTGTGGCTAGAAGCGTTGACAAACAACTCCATAGTACGTACTGTCCATAATTGCGCTGCTGTCAGTGCTACTGCTGACTCCAGATGGGGGAGGCAGCCGAGACGGCAATCCTGTCATGATATTATAGTTCTTGTTCATGTCTAGCAAAAAGTCAGCAAGGGTCGGTTGCGTCTATACCAGATGCGCGGCATTTTGTGCTTACTAGTTGGAGATTTTAACCCTTCCCCTGGAAGAATGCTTATTTTAGAATCGCGGAAAAGGTTGGGGAACTTTGTCGTAGCGTATGGAAGAGCAAGCAATTCCTTCTCGAATGGTACGCCTTCGAGCAGTGTAACTCGCTGTAACTTGAATGAATCGGTCATATATTCCTCGAGGATCCGGGCAAAACCATTGTCGTGTGAGCAGCCAAAGTAGATCTGACGGCAGTGGAGATTGTTGATGTGAATCTTGAACATCTCTGCGAGTCCGGATAAGCATCCCAACCAGGAGATGGCGGTTAGTGCTACATACCAATGATTTTCTCATCTGCGCGGTCTTTTCCAGGTCCTACATCCACAAAGTCAAACAAGGTCCTGCCCCGGGTGAAGCCCCTAACAAAATCTTCGAAGACGCTGATTTCATCAATGGCGCCAATTCGAACCAGCACATCGGCAAGCCCCCTGACATTAGCATAAACGCGGCAAATGACGCGACAATTGAGGGGGATGTGCCTCGATTGATTTGTGATGCGGTGTTCGATTTCCTTGTGCAATTGTGCGGCAGCCATGCGCCCGCCCGCCTCTCCACCACGAATGAACTCTTCCTTGAAGATCATGCCTAGCGAAGGCCCGTAGTTAGTTACTGCTGAAGGGGAAAAAAGAAGCAAATCCGCTCCATAGACATACCGTCTCCATCGATGAGGATGACTACAAATGGATCTCGGTCCATGGCGTTATTCGCCATGTTCAATTGATTCTGGAGGACTAGTCTATCATGCTTCCAGCTCTGGATCAAGTCCTGGTCGGGGCCTCGCGTGGTAGCTAGCCGCTCATAGTCTTGGCTCAGAATATCATAACGGTGCAGGATTTCCTAGAAGCCGTCAACAGCGATATTCGGTTAATGTACAAGGCAACTATCCCGGACAGCACGCACTTCAATCAAGGCCGTCTTTGCCTGATCGACGCGTTGAATGGCCTCGTAACGCGCCCAGAGGCTGGCTGTATCGCCGACGTGTCCGCCATTCATCAGGGCGACGGTCGGAGAGCGCGCCGGGGTGCCAATGGGTGGCAGCGGCGAGGAATCTGAGTAAAGTGACGACCCGGGCGCCATTGCAAATGCAAGAGCCGCGAGTCAGCAGTTTGGTTGATGATGTAAAGACTGAGGCAGATGGAAGAAATGGAAAGCAAGGGCGGCAGTAGATTAATATATGCAGCGGGGAGAGAGAGTGAAGGGGAGTGAGAGGGTGCGGGAGTGGGTGCGGGAGAGAGGGAGGGAGAGAGAGGGAGGGAGGGAGAGGGAGGGAGGGAGAGAGGAAAGTGTCATGGACGTTGGGGTGTTGGAGCAGTGGAAAGGTCAGACCAAAGTGGCAAGACCAGACACAAGCAGCGAATTGCTAGAGAAGTATTGTAAAAGACCACACGCCCGGACGAGAACCAGTCTGGGGTTTTGTACTTTTGTCTGTTAGTGCGATCCAGGAGAAGGAAAAATTGAATCGGGCTCTAATGAGCGCCAGATCAAAGACGGGCGACGTCAAGGCTGCTGTTCTCGCAAGCAAAGCGCAGGGGTGCAGGGCGGTGAGCAGAGGCAAACACAGCCAATCACTGGGAGACGCGCAGACGACCGGCTTCGAGCAGCACGGCGGTTACGGCTTCGTATTCTGCTGGTCGTGTTGTCGTCTATAGATGCTTTACATGGACATGTGCGCGCCTGCAGGTGTGTTGTGTAATGTCGACGAGGAGGGCGTTGCAGGCGATGTACTCCGTAACTAATTAGTTCTCTATTGGCCGACCTGGCTGCATGTACATAAGCTTAACTAGAGTTGGAGCCTCACACATCTATCTATGTAAAAGCCACGTTCGAGCATCCCAATCCCACTCCCTCTCCCAATCGTCGTCAATCAGCTACAGGCTCGCTCCCTCTCTCACACGTCCGCCTTGCTTTGCCCTTGTCCTCCCTCTTCCGGTCCATCCGTCTGTTGCACCGCCCGCCGTCATCATGGTGAATTGGAAGTTCTCGTCGCTGCTGCTCTTCGCGCTGCAGGCCTTCAATGTCCATGCGGAGATCAAGGTGAGCTCCCCGTCCTTTGTCTCACGCATTACACGCAGCATGACATCAGCCCTGTTCGCGTCTGCAATTGCATTCTGTCTCGGTGCTGACCCCGCAAGGTCGAAAATGTAGAAGAGGTGGCCACCGAGCCCATCACGCCCGAACTCAAGGTCTCCGTGTCGGCCAGCTTCCCGCAGTCCGAGATCTTCGGCGTCAAGCTCATCAACGGTCATGCCACCCAGGCCCGTCTGTCCATCAGCAACCAGGAGCCGCAGCCCGTCAGCGTGTCCGTCGTGGGCGGCTCGCTGATGGAGGATGCTGGCGACGAAGCGCGTATTCTGCGCAACCTGACGGCCCAGCGCTACAGCATCGAGATCCCCGCCGGCGAGGAGCAGACGGTGACGTACAGTTTCAGCACCGAGATGCATCCCCAGGATGTGCGTCTGCAACTTGTCGCCGTGCTCCAGGACAGCACCAAGGCCCTCTACACCGTCTCGGCCTACAATGAGACCGTCACCATTGTGGAGGCACCCACCAGCATCCTGGACCCACAGATGTATGCACCCTCCCACGCGCAATCAATGCCACGTTGCAAACACTGACCAATGTGCAGAATCTTCCTTTACCTCGTGCTCGCTGGTGTCTTCGGCGGAACCGTCTACTTCATCTACAACACCTGGATTCAGACCTTCTTCCCCCAGAAGCGTCGCGGCGGAAAGGGCGGCGAGCGCGCGAAGAAGTCGTCTGCAGGCACCAAGAAGGTCGAGCCGGCTGAGCAGGTTGCGGTCGTTGGCGCCGATGGCCCAGCTGTCACCTCCAGCTCCAAAGCCTACGACGAGAGCTGGATTCCTGCCAGTCACTTGAATCGTCCCGAGGCCCGCCGTGTCAAGAGCAGCGGCACCCCGAAGCCCAAGGCCAAGTAAGGCCTATACGGCGGTGTTGGGTAGTTGGACCCTGGAATGGGTTGGGTTTGTTGTTGTTGGTGCGTTTGGGAAAATGCGGGGGTGGGGGCGGAATTGGATTGGTTGACACGTTGAGTTGTTGAAGGCCCATTGATTATATTATGGCACGCTGTACGGTATAGTAAAGGGTTGGATATGGCATTTTGCATCTGCGATATACCAAGAGATTGTCGCGGATCGGATATGGATGGCATCTATGTTGGAAGAATTATTATTCCGCCGCCAAACGTTCCCCCAAAAGTTTAATCGGCGTGTATATCTATGGGGAAAATAAAAAGAATTTCAACAATTTGTTCGTTCTTCATAATTAATAACCTAACCATAAAAGCGCTGTTCCCCATTGCAGACTTGGGTATATGCTCGTCTAACGCGTACACCTACCTCCCTTGGTGTTTTCAAAATATTTCTCAGCGCCATTCGACACGGTGCTCATCACAGCATTCAGCACCCACCCTACTCTCTCTTCCACGCCTCAAACTCATCCTCCAAATGCCGCTTCAACAGCGCAAACTTGTTCCCAAAGTCCCTGCCACACCTCCAACACACCAGATCCCAGCCCGGCCACGGCCCCGGACGAAACCGCGCACTGCCCTCCTCGAGCGGAAACTCCTCCAACCGCACCATAAAGCTCGTCTGGAACGACAAATAATGTTTCTTGTGCTTGAGAAACGGACTCGCCATCTCGCGCGACATGATGTGGATGTGTAAATGGTTCATGGAAGGGTGCGTGTGGACGCCGACGAGGATCTCGGATTCCCAGTCTCGGCCGGCGGGGAGGGGCGCCGTTATCTCGGAGGGCGAGGCGGGGGCGTCGGGTGAGGTCATTATTTGCTCGATGGTGGCGAGGCGGGGTTGGTCGGAGGTGCTGTGGGTGCCGTATTGGCGACGGAGTTCGGAGGCGGCGAGCGTGCGGAGGCGCGCGGTGCGGGTGAGGACTTTGGTGAGGAAGTTGGGGTTTGTGGAGAGGAGTTTTAGGGGGTGTTGGTGGGAGAGTTCTGGGGAGCGGGGGAGTAGGAGGAGGTGTACGCTGGGGGGATTGGGTGTTAGTGGTGGAAGATGTGTTTGTGTGTGTGTGTGTGTATGGAGAAGAATAGATCTATGGGGTTGAGGTGGGCGTACCTGGCTTTGGGGAATTTGTCGTTTATTACTACGAATTCGTCGTCGTATTCTACGACACGACCATCGGGGTTGCGCTCTGGGTGCTCGAGGTAGACACCCAGGCCATATCGATGAATGTTGGATTTGCCTTGAATATCTTTTGTTTCTTCTTCCTTTGTAGGTTTGGGGCCATCATCGGCGGTTATAGACGTGGATTTCTGCTTTTTGGTGGAGCTCATAAGTTCTGTGACTGCGGAGTTAGTTTAGGTATGGGTTTTGAGTGGCTTGGTGAGGGGAGAGCCGTACATGCGTTTGGACGCTTTATGCTCGAGGGATCTATTGCAGGTTCTGGTTTGTTAGATGCGATTTGGCCGTTGATTTCTTCGGTGGTGAGAGGGTCGGAAGTGGTCTGTAGTGCTGCTTTGGGGAGGGTTGGGGAAGCCATGATGAGTGGATGTGAAGAAGACCATGAGTGAAGCCAATCCGTAGCTGGTAAGAGTCTATCGGACGCTTGGGATATCAGATCAAGTGTGAAGATTGTTGTTTATGGCTTGAGTTCGAAGAGTGGGAGATGAGTGATGATGCAAATAGCATAGGTCTCGGAACAAAGCCGACCGGTCCGTGCACCCGCTGATCAGATGGAGGGCATTTATGGCACTTTTGCTTCTTATACGATATGATCATGGTTAAGTAATATACGGAGCAGCGTCTGCTTTTTCGACCCTATCATCTTTTTGCCCATGTTGCTGGACAACGCCTTTTAGTGATTGAGGCCTTCCCTTCACTAGCGAGCTGCGGCCTTTTTCGCCCACAATCATCATTCACTAGACATCTGGCTTCTTCAGCTCTTTTCACTGTGTCAACTTCTACTCTCGATGGATAGCTCCCAGTATCAACTGCACACTAATCACCAACGCGACTGTGAACCCTAAACAAACAGCATGCCTAACAAACCTCATGCGCCACGCGGCGGTGCTTCAAAGAAATCTGTCCCGCCTGAAGAGGACACGAGCTTCATTGTTTTTGGTGATGGCAAGAGCAAGAAGAAAAGGGGCGGGAATACGAATCCCACAGAGGGCAATAAGGCGCCTACCGCAAAACAGCCTGTCAATCAAACTGACAGTAAAGGTAAAGGGAAAGCTGCTGCCGCTCAACCTGAAGATGTCCCGAAGAAACCCGATACTCGGACTTTGATCGGAGGAGCATCTTGGACTGGCAAACTTCCTGTCAACATTCTGAACGAGTACTTTCAGAAGCAGCAATGGAACAAGCCGGATTATCGTATGCATCGAGACGGAGACATGTTCATTTGTCATGTCGTCATGTCCAAAGTGAACCCGAAGACGAGGGAATTGACTACGCTTCCTCCTGTAAGCATTCCCTCGGAGCTTGTTCAAAAAGCACGCCAGCCATCTGCCGTCGAGGCACGCAGCTTCGCTGCTGCGTATACTCTCTATCGAGTTGCTAGTGCAAAGAACATGCAGATGATGTTGCCTCCCACGTACAAGGATCTCTGGAAAGGCGAGTTCGCAAACCTGAAAAAGCAGGATGTCGCATCTGGAAAGGCATGGATGTACGAGGCTGACCCGTTCTTTGGCTTCTTGGAGCGGGAGAAGGCGAGGGAAATCGCGCAGAAGCAGCGTGCAAAGAAGGAGAAGGAGAGGCAGGAGGCAGAAAAGGCCCAGAATACGATGCCTGGGCTGGCCATGGCAAAAGCCAAGGCTGGTGGGCAGTCGTCTGGCCGGAATTTACTCAAGGGATGGGAGAACGCGCCCAAAGTCGAGCTTGGAAAGAAGACAAGGCGGAGGATGGAGCATGCTATCCGTCGTGACACTGTCTGGAATCCACATGGCATTGTCATGGACGTCGAGACCCGCGTTCGCGTTGAGGACGAGGTTACTGAGTTGGGATTTCGACGAAAGCATGTTGAAGAAGCTGCAGATGTCTGCAAGGATCGCGAAGAGGTCATCGAGTGGCTACTCATCCATGTTCCCGAAGATGATTTACCACCTTGGAGTCTGCCCGAGAACTATATCGCAGGTATCAGTGTCGCCAACACCGACCTTAAGCGAGAGGCAGCCTTAAAACGTCTTGCAGCGGCCGGTTATGCCACCGAACTCTGCGAAGAAGCTTACGATCTCAAGGGTGGAGACGAACGAAAGGCCGCGGCTCTGCTCCAGTTTCGCCTCCTTCGTCCTGATGAGAGCGAAGACGACCTTGCCAAAGACATTGAGGACCTTGTACTTACAGACGCGCCGGAGAATGAAAATGCTGATTACGATCAATGGGAGGAAGAGATGTCTTCGTTGGAGGCTATTTACGACAAACTTTTCTCTCGGCCCTCGGCAAGCTCTTGTCGCATTGAGCTCGACGCTAAACAGTACGGAAAGCGTCTCATACTCCGAGTTCATCGTCCGTATGGTCCTTACCCAGCAGTAACTCCTATCATTGCCTTCGAGGCCGACATTCCTGCGTACATACGTCTTAGCATCATCAAGAAAGCTCTACTTCACGCTGAAAACCATTGTCTTGGCATGCCCATGGTCTTTGAGATTGTGGACTGGCTCCAAGAGAATGCGGGCACCATCTTCAAGAACCCTGGTCGTTTGACTGAAGTGTCGGCGGGTTTATCTGCTGCTCCCCAGCCTTCAAATCAATCAGTTTATACCAAGAGCAAGCCGAGATCCCGCAAACCGATTGACTGGGCTCCCTCTACTCCACAGAGCCGAAAGATGCTTTCTGACTGGCAAGCAAAACAAAGGACTCCGGCTCAACAGAAGATGATGGCTGCTCGACAGTCCCTGCCCGCATGGAGGCTCCGCGACGACATCGTTCACACGGTCAACAGCTGTCAAGTTACTATAATTTCTGGTGAAACTGGCTCAGGAAAGTCCACCCAGGCGATTCAATTTGTTCTGGACGACTTTATTCAAAGGGGGCTTGGTAGTGTCGCGAATATCATATGCACGCAGCCTCGCAGGATCTCTGCGTTAGGCTTGGCAGATCGTGTCTCAGACGAGCGATGCTCAACCGTCGGTGACGAGATTGGGTATGCCATACGGGGAGAATCGAAACAGAAGCTGGGAACAACTAAGATCAGTTTTGTCACTACTGGTGTGCTCTTGAGACGACTCCAAACTTCTGGGGGCAGCACCGAAGATGTGGTGGCTGCACTGGCCGATGTCAGCCATGTTGTCGTTGACGAGGTGCACGAACGTAGTCTCGATACCGACTTTCTCTTAGTCTTGCTTCGCGATATTTTACGACGCCGCAAGGACCTCAAAGTCATCTTGATGAGCGCTACTCTTGATGCTGAAGTCTTTGAGCGCTATTTCGCCGATGTCGGTCCAGTCGGACGTGTCGAGATTGAAGGTAGAACGCACCCAGTGACCGACTACTATATTGACGATGTTCTGCATGCCACTGGGTTCGCCGGCAGAAATGGAGAGTTTGAAGAGGAGGCAACCGAGAAGTCCTTGTCTGCCAACCTTCGGAGTGTAGGGTTTGGCATAAATTACGACCTCATCGCTGAGACTGTTTACTACATCGACAACCAGCTTGGATCTAAAGAGGGTGGTATCTTGATTTTCCTTCCTGGCGCCATGGAGATTGATCGCGTCATACAGACAATTGGCCAGAGTTCACATTTCCACACTCTGCCGCTGCATGCATCACTTCTTCCTGCAGAGCAAAAGCGTGTATTCCCTCCGGCACCATTTGGAAAACGAAAAGTCATAGCTGCAACCAATGTTGCCGAGACTTCCATTACTATCGAGGATATTGTAGCAGTCATCGATACAGGTCGTGTTAAAGAGACAAGCTATGATCCGCAAAACAACATGGTCCGCCTTGCGGAGACATGGGCGTCTCGTGCGGCTTGCAAGCAGCGTCGTGGCCGTGCTGGTCGTGTTCGAGCCGGTGACTGCTACAAAATGTACACGCGTAATGCGGAGTTGAAGATGAATGAACGTCCAGATCCAGAGATTCGGCGTGTACCCCTCGAACAGCTCTGCCTTTCAATCAAAGCTATGGGCGTGCAAGACGTTCCAAGCTTCCTTGCCTCAGCACTCACACCACCCGATAGTACATCAGTCGAAGGTGCTATCCAATTGCTTGGTCAGATGGGTGCAATCACCGACAACGAACTCACAGCACTTGGGCGGCATCTTTCTATGATCCCAGCAGACCTACGATGTGGCAAGCTTCTCGTCTACGGTGCTACATTCGGCTGTCTCGAAGCTGCCCTGACGATCGCTTCTGTTCTCACAGCTCGCAGTCCCTTTCTCTCTCCCCGTGACCGCGACCCCGAAACGCGTGCCGAGTTTGACCGTCTCCGCGCATCCTTCTCCAACAATAACGGTGATCTTCTTGTCGACCTCCGTGCTTTTGAAGCATGGTCTGCGCTCCGCGCAAAAGGCACTTCTCAACGTGATCTACGACAATGGTGCTCCAAGAACCGACTTTCATCACAGACGCTCTTTGACATCGCATCCAACCGCTCACAATATCTTTCCTCTCTTAAAGAAATTTCCTTCATACCCACATACTACTCCTCCACAAACCCAGAAACTCACGGCGCTTACAACGCGCAAACAACCAACAATGCGCTCCTTCGTGCTCTAATCGCCGGCTCCTTCAACCCCCAAATCGCACGCATCCAACTCCCGGACAAGAAATTTGCCGCCGGAATCGCAGGCGCCGTCGAACTCGACCCCTCAGCTCGCGAAATCAAATACTTCAATCAATCCAACGGCCGCGTCTTCGTCCATCCCTCCTCCACACTCTTCTCCTCTCAAACCTTCGGCTCAAACGCCTCCTTTATCTCCTACTTCAACAAGATGGCCACGTCCAAGATTTTTATCCGCGACTTGACGCCGTTTAATGCGTTTAGTTTGTTAATGTTTGCGGGTGATATTAGGGTCGACACGTTGGGGAGAGGGTTGGTGGTTGATGAGTGGATCCGTTTGAGGGGGTGGGCGAGAATTGGTGTTTTGGTCAGTCGGTTGAGAGGGATGTTGGATCGTGTTTTGGAGGGCATGGTTCGAGAGCCTGGACGGGAATTTAGAGTTTGGGAGAGCGAGGTTGTGAGGTTGGTGGGGGAATTGGTTGAGAGGGATGGGTTGGATAATTAGGTGGTTGATTCTGAATCGTGGATTCGTTTGGGATCGATGTCGATGGAGGTTGGGCTAACTGTCTTTTTGTGGATTCTAGGAAGCGTGGGTATGGGGTTTGTAAGGCAGAGGATTAGGCTTTGATCATGGGGTGGGGAGGTTTTGTGTTAACTGTTTGTTGGGGTTTTATTGTTTTTTTTATCTGCATTGGTAGATGGATATTTGGTATTGCTATTCTACTTGTCTGGCCCTACAATGTCTATCAATCAGGTCTCGAAGTTATGTCTCGAAGCAAGTAAATCCTACATCTACATACACGCATTTTGAACACATCATCCATCTCCATGGAGTCGAATTCTTACGCAGTGAGGAACGGAGGTAGTTATTATGGCGCTGTTCTTAGTTGGAAAGCGTGGATTTTCACTAGTAGGAAATACGCGACGCTAAGTGGTTGAAATATCAAAGTGGGCTTTGTTTCCTTGCCGCTGATACTCGTATCTATCAACAATCATGGCAATCTGAAGATGGGAACACCCAGTTTGGAACTTGATGACTTGCAGTTTAGTTTCGGTGATAATGGCTTAGGGTCTAGTTTACGAAGTACCTTCTTCTATTTGTAACAGAGCGACATCACCTAAACGTCAGCGGAGGAGTCGGTGAGAATTAGCAATTATCTAGGCATCAGGTTGAGAGAATCGGTCTGCTGAATCGACAGCTATATCAGGGAGAGAATTTCTGTGTCTGGAGCTTAGCATCTCTCCTCAAGGATTTTCTACCAGTTGATACTTTTTCTACTCTAATATCAAAATTTTACGTTTCTCAGATGTGCTTGCTGTAGTAAAGACATGGTTCAAATGATAAGTTGTAGAAGCGTTTTCTTTCATGGACTATATAGCTTCATGCTTTCGCATAGTTGCGAGCACAATCTATTTCCGGTTCTTCTGTCCTTCGTAGATCATGTGATCATGTATGGTATTCACCCGACTTACAGGCTATGCCAGCTATGTACTAGCGCAGTAAGGTGCCCCACGCTCCATCAGATGTTAGCCCTCAGCACCTCTCTTCTCCTCATCTTAATGTAGCTATCTTACACATTTCCCACCAACTCGTTAAGATAAGAGCGGCAACGGCGCGGTACAATCATGCGAGTAAAGACTGGCAATCCATGGCGTAGTAGTCCCCACCATGAAGGCCATGTGAATGTTGGGACGCATTCACTGTGGGCTTCTACATCGGGGCCGATCCGCCAACGAAACGACCCACTTGTTATCTTCATCACCGGCGCCGGCGCAGCTTGTGCCATGTACGTGAAGCTTCAACAGAGACTCAGTTGCTTTGCCCGCTCTCTTTTCCCCGATCGTGCCGGCTACGATCGAAGTACGCTGCCACCATCAGACGACAAGATCTACGCGGGGGACTCAGCACGCGATCTCACCAAACTTCTCGCGGTAACGCAGCTTGAACCTCCGTATGTCTTAGTTGCCCATTCCTACGGCGGCATCATAGCTCGAACATTTCTCGACATGCACAAAGATAATCCAAGCTTTGTTGTCGGCATGATGCTTTTAGACACTGCTACCGAGCTCATGCTAGCACTCGTACCGCGAATCCCTCCAACGGAGCTTGACAGTATCACCAGAAATGTCGATTGGGAAGAGTTGACCAACTTGAAGCAACAGTCTGGTATGACAGATGAGGAATGGTACTATGCTCTCGATGCTCAAAACCGTTGTAGAGACGCCTTGAAGAAAGAGGACACCCATGCCTCTGCGCATCAACTGGCGCTCAAATATCAGTTAGATACAAGTACTCTGGAAGCTCGACCTTTGAGTGTGGTACGATACAATATGGCCGAGGACTACCAAATGTTCTATGATGCAGGAGTGGGGAATGGCGATGGTACAGAGGATGAGAGAAGGAAAGTGAGAGATTTTATTCAGACCTTGAAGAGTTTTCATGACCAAATCGCCAGGGTACAATGTAGGCTTTCTAGGGATGCTACGTACATGTACTATGATCAGTGGGGTCATGATTTGCCTATACGGAAGCCGACGGTAGCAGTGGAAGATATCAGAAAGCTACTTGCACGGGTTTGCGACAAACGTGAAGGAACAGTTGGACAGGGGGAGCAATTGCCAGGATAGAAGGACAATATCAATTTTAAAAGCTTGCATAGGGGACGTTTGATCATGTAGCCCAAAAACCAGGCCGTAATAGCGCTCGTTCCTCACTGCACGGCTATGGCGAAAACCGTTATCTGCCCCACATCTAGTAGTGACAATTACACCAGAAATACATTTCTGTATGTTCAAGCGAGAAAGATAAGTCTTAGCCTAGATAGCCACGTAGTCAGCATGGTAGATAGTTAACTATGGGAGGATTAATCAAAGAGCAAAGGTCTGAATTCTATCTATTAAGGAAGCTCTGCATAAGCTAGCTATATATACCTGTTATGGTAATACCTGACACTAACTTATTACTAGTAGTAGTATAAGTCCTACTTATAAAGTTACTATAATTCACTATAAAAAACCTAACTAACTAGGAACTATATAAAGGCCTATACTATATATAGATAACCCTTATAAAATCCTATACTCTCTATAAACTACTCTACTCTATATATAATATTCTAAATCTATACTTAATAGACTATATAGTAATAGA
This sequence comes from Helminthosporium solani, assembly GCA_022560085.1. Lineage (NCBI taxonomy): Eukaryota > Fungi > Ascomycota > Dothideomycetes > Pleosporales > Massarinaceae > Helminthosporium > Helminthosporium solani. The sequence continues at coordinate 13,513 of JAFISD010000424.1, forward strand.
TTAATACTCTTTATTA
>JAFISD010000425.1:0-13382 GCA_022560085.1 Helminthosporium solani
ATAATTAGCCTATATTATTAATTATCTATAACTATTATCTAAACTTATAGTCTAAGTATATTAGTATTTACTTCTACTTTATTAGGGAATAGTATTTAGATAGTAAATATATATTTGAGTATATACTATCTATAGATAATCTAGAGGATATTAGCACTAAGGCTTTAGCTAGACTACTATTATTAATACTAGTAGAAAGGATATTTAGGGTATAATAGATTTCCTCTACTAGGACTATACTAAATATACTTATAATCCTACTATTAGAGGGACTATTAAGTAGCACTTTCTATAGTAATAGAATAATTAGATAATTATAACGTTATAGACTAGAGTAGATACTAGATTGAGCCTATTAGGAGCTCACTCTTAGCCTCTTACAATACAATACTTTCTAATCACCTTTCATCAGTTTATCTTTAAGCGGAGTAAACCTTACAATTCTGATGTCAAAACACGACGATACTATCACTGTGATCGATTCAGAAACTACCAGTCAAGCGCAAGTATACTAAGCACAAGCACACGGTCAACAGGAAGTCCCTCCAAGCTTGTGATCTTCAAGGTAAAGCACAACGACCAGTGGAAGCTAGAGGTGCAGGACAAGCATCACAATCACCCCCGATCTATCAACCCCAAGCGCGCACAATGTTTATCGCAAGCGTACATTGGCACAGAAGGAAGTGATTGAGTCAATGATCCATGCTGGGACGCGGCCGATGCAAACACTAGCTGCAATTCAAAGGGAAGACTAAGACACACTGGTCTCTGCAACCGATATCCGGGGCGAGAGGAAGGCAATTCGGGAGAAACACTTGAATGGGAGATGTCCAATGGAGACATTGCTGAACGACTTATGTACGGTAGACTGGATCTTCGCTGTCAAGAAGGACGATAATGATCATGTACAAGATCTCTTCTTCGCCCACCAGAAGCAGATAGAGCTGCTTCTCGCCAACCCAGATGTACTCTTGATGGATTGCACCTACCGGACGAACAGGTATAAGCTCCCACTGTTGCATATACTTGGCTGTACCAATCTACAGACCTTCTTCTCTGCAGGCTTCTGCTTCCTCAGCAACGAGACGCAAGCAGACTACCATTGGGCAATCGCGAACCTCCTCCTTAAGACAGGGATACAACGACCACGTGTATTTATCAGCGATCAGGAGGAAGCATTGAAGACGGCAGCTCGCTCGCTACTCCCAGGAGTTCCTCAACTCTTGTGCGTGTGGCAAATCAACAAGAACGTCCAGACGAAGGCCCAACAGACCTGGCGAGACGCCGACGGTAGGACGAAAGAGGAGAAGCAGAAAATCGACGAATACAGGGCTGAGTTCATGAAGCGTTGGACTCGGGTATGCCCACCCCAGCGGCCAGAATACTTTGAACGAAGCGTTTCTGTGACCAAATCACTCCTAGAATTAACTAGAGCAGCTTGTCTACGCAAAAAGACCACTAGAGTTCCAGTTCAAGTGGGACGAACTACTTAAAGACTACAGCCACCAGCAAGAGCTCTGCAGATACCTAGGAGAGAACCAATACCTCCCACGCACCGAGTGGGCAGCAGCGTGGACTTCTCATCACCGATACTACAATACGATTACAAGCTCGCCTGTTGAAGGAATGCACAAGGTCTTGAAGGACTACCTCATGACCTCCCGAGGTGACTTGCTGCGTGCCGTGGAGAGGATTGGGCAAATGGTTAAGATTCAATACAACAAATATAGGAAAGAAATAGCCTCTTCCAGGCATAGCGTCAAGTTCGGGCACAGACTAGAGTCGATGCCATTCCTGCCTCCCGGCATCCATGATGTCCTGACGCCACCGGCAATCGAGCGGATCAGGCAACAGGATCTACTGCGCCAGAAAGAGCAGAGACAGCCTCGCGGCGGACATCCTTGTTCAGGCCTTTTCGAGAAAACGAACGGTCTTCCATGTCGCCATACGCTGCAAGAAGTGACGACGGCTGGATTAACATTACGACTAAATCATCTCTACGACGACCATTGGCGCTATCAGCGCGAGCAAGGACCGTCTATCCGCTAGTCTCCAAGGCCACATCATTCTGTTCGGGAGCCGCTCACTGCGCAGACAAGAGGTGGACCAAGGAGAAACGAGGCATCAACTCTGCGAGATCCATCAGCTTTCGAACGACGTGTGCCGCCTTCTATTCCTCACTTCCAACCTCAACATCAACCCCATGGTCGAACCCTCGCTGAAGGTCTACGACAAGTGAATGTCTCTGTGACCGTGTCGATTTCTCCATCTACAGCAAGTGAAAATCCTGTGACCACCTGTGTGTCTGTGTCAATCCCTGCGCCCGCTCCTATACCTACTCTTGCCTCCCCTCGTTCGTCTCCGCCCGCTGCTGTCGCTGTGTCCGTTACAGTGGCTTCACCTCTTGCCTGGCGTCCCCCGTCGTTACAAGAGTTCCTAGCTGATATCGAGTTGATGGTCTCAGCCCGTTCTATATGAATGCAACAACATGATCTCAGCGGCCAACTTCTTAACAGAGACGGGGCGGGAAGTGGACCCTGCAGAGTTGGTTGAAGCGCGGAACATGGCTCTCGCTACGAAAGGGCTTTTCGCTTCTTGTACTCCCAATATGGCCTGGAACTATCACTTTGGAGATATGGAAGCTTTCTATGCCGAGAGATTTGCGCAAGTTGATGCTCAGAATGCACTTATTAAGCCTCATGATATTCCTCCACCGCGGCCTAAGCGTGCTGTAGCAGTAGCAGTTCCAGAGGCGTGGAAGGCTCTTGGCCCGCGTAAAAGACAACGACGTCGATAGAAAATTAATTTTATTATATAAATAATCTAGCATTAGCACTCCCCTTACGGAGTAGACATCTAGATATTGGTGCACGTTGATTACAGTAATTTATGTTGGCGCTAGTGAAGATATAGCTAGCGCGGGGGACAAATCTCAATAGCCCAGTGGTAGATGGTGAATCATTACGCCAAGCAGTGGTAAGGCGGTCTTTTGCCGCTAGTCCTGAACAATCATTGTTTCATCCCCTGTATGGCAGGGCTAGACTACCCCACTACGCTTGGCGTCGCGTTTGTCATCCGACTAACAGCTTCCCCATCTTCTCCATTTTCTTGTATCGCTGGTGAGCAGACACGCCGTATTCGAGAGCCAGAAACAAGGACCGGTTTAACTGCAATTCCAGCGCTCATGATTTCACTCGGTTCGGCGCAGCGGGCCGGACTGCGGTCTCGAACTGGCTGTACTCGATGTAAGCCTAATATTTTCAATGTCATCGGCTGTCAAAACTGACCTCGGGTCCTAGGCCGACTGCGACGCAAGAAATGTGACGAGAGCAGGCCCAAATGCTCCTTCTGCAAGCTACACGACTTGGAGTGTCGGTGGCCAGACCTGGACACTATTGGACCAGATCGCCGGAGGAGAGCATGGCGGTCGAATACACCCTGCACGGTTATATGGCTAGAGGGGCGTGGAGCGCATCGTGAAGCTGATACCTCGGACACCCCAGACTCAACAGTTGAGCTCTCCGTTTCATCGGGTGCTTTACGCTGTCTGTCTCCTTGGGAGAGAAATAACGTCAACCCGACTGATAGCCTACTATCGGAACACTTTGTCCGCGTGGTTGTGCCCCAATTATTACCAGAATGCTACCGGAACATATATCTGCACTTGTTCCTCCTCGAGGTCAACGTCTTACCATCGATGTTGGCATGCAGTGCGGCCGCGCTTTCGGCAACTCGACAAGAGCTGAGACCCGTGGCGATTGAGTATTACAGTCTCGCTCTCGAAAGTGTTTCGACATCGTTGCCTATTTCCGGTCTGGCAGATCTGAACGACTTCTTATTGCCTAGCATTGGCTTCTTTATTGAATTTGAGGTGCGCAAAACTGTCTCTAGGACTCCCATACGCCCTGGCCAAGGTATTACTAATATACGGCATAGAAAATGCGAACTGACGTCGATGGAGACGGGACGCCGCATGTTCTCGGACTCCTCCGGTTGTTGGAGCGCCTAGCAGATTCCGATCGAGCCCCGGGCCGGAGGGACGCCTGCCGGACTCTCCATCCTTTCCGATATATAAGCGCAGAAGTAGTACTATACAACATCCCTTTACTAGCCCTTCACTACGGTAGGAAGACAGCAGCATTACAGGATAGGACCTGGGATCAGGCCATTCTGGACGCATGTTTCAACTCGCCACGTATCCTTGAACCCTTATTTCCTGAGGCATACGGCTATCCCATACTCGGCATGATTTGTCCAAAATTCAAGATAATCGTGGAAACATCGGTGCTAGAAAGCAAGATGCGGAATGGTGCAGATCTAGAGCTCGAGAAGTTGCTCGAGCTCAGGACAGAGGCTCGTGAAGCCATGGGTGAGCTGATACGTTCGTCAGGTAAGAACTGTCGCTTCAGCTGCCCCTCCAGCTGTTCATGTGTCCACGGCTGCGGTGCCGCCCTGTACATGACTGTGGCCAACATTGTCATCGAATCACTGATTGGCAGGCTGCAAGGGGACGACGAGTTCAAGCGCCACCGGCATGTTCAGCCGTTAGTTACGAACGCCTTGGACTTGGTAAGGGCGATCGATATGAGGGTCCCGACCGCTGAATATTACGTATGGCCGCTCGCGGTCATGGGTCCGCATCTTACATCGACAGAGGACGTGGAACTGGTTACATCGAAGCTCGGTAAAATCAAAGATTTCGTAAGCAGTGGCGTCGCAAAATGGGCTTACAAGGTTTATGCTGGATCTGCTCTGGGAGTTCAGCCCGAACGGTGATGGATCATTGGATCTGTTGATTGAGGCAGATAGAGCGATCTGCTATGTCAAGAGGCAGGCAGGGGCTTGTTGTGATTTGCGGCGACTACGGTCATGGTATTCAGATGTGGCCAATTCCCCAGTTACAAACTTTTAGAACAGGAGGAATCCCGCGCCAGTGTTTCATATTTCTAATCGCTTAGGTAAGGGGCTGCGCGGCAATAACAATATGAAGAAATCACAAGCTTGATTTTCCGGTAAAGTTCTTAAGCACATTGCGGGTGATGAGCTGTACGAAATAATCGTGTTCAATCAGGCCGTTAACCCAGTCAGTCATGCCAGCGGTGAAGACTTCTCCCTTTCCCCGTGCATAAGAGACGACCACGCCAGCACTATACTCACGGTCCCGTATGTACTCGGGCGTCGCGCCCTCCGCGAATATCTCTGATAAGATGCCTTGACTGGGCACTGTATTAGTGCGTTTCGTGGACTGCAAGGATTAGCAAGTACTTACAGTTCGCTCACGGGGGCGTTCATCAACTCTTTGCCGTCCCATGCATCGACTTCTCCCAAGGTTGCTGGGCACATGGCAATAATTTCGATATTCGCCGGAGCACCGTCCTCGCCAGTAGGGTACGGCAAGCCTTTGCGCATGTTAAAGTCGACTCCGTCTACTTCGAAGCCGGCAACATTGGCCTCACAGCCGAAGAGATCGCCGTATCGAAGATGCGAGCCTTTGAGGGCCCAATGATTCGGGCGGTAAACTTGGAGCCCTCCGCTCCAGCGCGGAGTGGTGGCTCCGAACCTCGTGTAGCCACCCATCAAGGCGGACGCACCCATTGTGAGGGCGGCTGGGCGGCCAAGGGGTGGCCATTCCCACAACGTTGTCACGCGTTGGTTGTTTATGTTGTATAGAGGGTCCTGCTTAGGGTCCTTGTAACATACTTGCTGAAGGCCACCCTGTTCGAATCGGACTTGCCAGGCGAAATTGCCGGCGAAGCGCGCCAAGTTTCCACCTCTATCGATGAAGGCATCGACAGTGTCGCGCATCTCCCATGTCCAGTACTCATCATGGCCGACAATGACCATGGTCTTGTAGCCATTCAGGCAGTCAGGCTCGTAATGCAGATCGTGCTGCGTCAAGTGGTGCACAGTGAATCCCTCCTGCTCAGCCCAGACAAGAAAAGGGCGCTCGTAAAGAGCATAGCCAGCGTCGGCATAATGGCGAGAGTAGCGATACACGTAAGAATACTCGAGCGATTCGTACCGCGGCCCATGCCCTGGTCCGGGGATTCGGTTGCCTAGGCTCTCACGCGGAGCGTTCGGTGGGAGCCGTAGAAACCCTCGTGCGAAAGGGCGGTCACACGACAAAACGGGGGCAGGCTTCTCGTTGTAAGCCCCATCGGGCACGCCTCGATAGTGGTTGGCGCCGCCCCAATCATTGTATGCCAACATGGTGCTGGTCGTATGGACTAGCACCAGGTCCGCCTGAGAGTCGGCGACTGCCAGAGAGCGTCGAGAAGATGATTTGACGATGAAGAACCCCTCTCGCTCGATAGGATGGCCAGGTCCGGGTGTGATACGAACAATAATAAGGTAGTACCCAGGCTTCCATACGTTGGCGTCGGAGAGATCAAGGGGAACAGTCTCTTCCCACTGACAGCCCGTTTTGTAACAATCATCGGACGTGGCTTGCTCCCGGCCGGGAATATCTCGTTGGAGCAGGACGGTTGTAGGGTGCAGGCCATCTCGAATAACCTCCATCTCAAACGTCGGCTCCGTGGTATGGACCTTAACCGAGACCTTGCGGTCCTCATGACAGTCGTAGGAGAACTTGTCACAGTAGACCCAGATTTCGGGCTCATCTGGGACCGCACGCGGCCGCTCCAACAAGCCTCCGGGAAGGCACCAGACTTGGCTGGGTCGGACGTATGGCTTCTTCTCGTTCATGCCGGACATTTTCCGTGGAGAGCAAGTGAAGAAATAAACCTGAAAGCGCAACTCTAAAGTCTTTTTCCTTAGAAGATAGATTGAACGTAGAAACAAGGTAACTATGTTAGCGAAGGACAAATCGTGGCACTGTGGCCTGTCTAAAGGAAGCTGTCCGAAGGTGTGGGCAGGATAATGGTATTATATAGGCCTGATAAAGGATCGGATTATCGGATGATAGGGCCAATAGGATGCATTACTGAGCCAATGTTAGGTATTACCGCCGCCTCTATCGGCTGTATGAAAAGGCTTGGGAGTTCTCCATTGACTGGGACTCCATGAAGTCGCTGCAAGGGCGTAAAAGCTATTCATTGGCTGCCGACAGGCTCGAGGCCGTTTAATGAACTCCCGTGTCCGACGACGGAGGTGCCGCGCTACGGGGAAGTGAGGAGCCTCTTTCGGATGGAGCCGCTGCATGGGCGTAAAATCTGGTCATTGGCTACTGGCTAGGTGTACTTGAGCAACAAAAGGGGCCCATGCATATCCACGGAGAGGTCCTAAAAGGCCCAGCTGCAAGGACGTAAAAGCTGTTCATTGGATGCCGGTTAGCTGAGAGGCCTGAGGGCTTCCGTACCCCAGACAAACGTGGAGCACCTTGCCACATCAGCTTCTGGAGTTTTATGGAAGCTCCGAAAATGCGGGGAGCCCCACGTCCGACAGATATAAAGGGTCCGTGCGTAGATGGTCTCCCTGTGATGGGCATATGAAACTAGGAAAGCCCTTGAAGCGGTTTAGTCGATAGATAACATGATGGGTACCTGAGCAACATAAAGTGGCTGTAGGGCCCTCTTGCATTGTAACGACTAACGACCGTCATATGGGTTGTCATCCAGCCTACTGTATCCCATCATGGAACGGCCAAGCGAGATATCGATCGATCTGCCTGGAACAGTACAGCTCGTCGACGGTTCGTGTCGACTATAAGCCCTGGGTGTCTGAAGTGATATTAATCATTGCATAGTGTTTAAAACCGAAGGGTCAAGGAAGGAGAAGAATGATATTATTCTTTATCCCCAGCCCTCTGACGACCCCGAAGACCCATTGGTAAGCTGCAGGCACCCTTTCGAGAGACTCATCGCGACCCTCATCTAACGATGGAAGAATGTAGAACTGGTCACGGTTACGCCGAAATTTCTCGATTTTCGTCAACACGATTTGGGTCACCGTTATACAGTCCGCGTGGGTACCGCCAGTCTCCGTCCTTGTTGAGTATAGTAGATTAATTCGAATTGCATACAGGCAAACATGGCCAGGACTAGCGTTCGGTGTCTGGAACAGCGAGTTGGGTATCAGCCTTAACACGCTGAACAACGGTGTGGCCATAATGGTCTTTTTATGTGGCATCGGCATCGGTAAGAACCCTCTACATCGGTCTAATTCGAAGTGGAATGGCCTGACACTAGTATGCTATGGAATCATAGTCTTTGTACAACCCTATGCTCTCAAGTTTGGCCGTCGTGCAACGTACATGTTCGGCTCGATTTCTGCCTTGGCTGGAGCCGGCTTTGGCTCCGCCATGCAAAGTGGTAGTTTCTACTACGCCTATTGCATTCTTGCTGGCATTGGATGCAGCCCAGGCTTTTGCGTCGGCGAAACGTCTCTTCTGGATGTTTCCTTTATGCACCAACGGAGTACCCTTCTCAGCATTTACTCGTTTGCTATCTCGGTCGGGTCATTCTTAGCCCCAATCGTGGCCGGGTACATAATCACCAGTCAAGGATGGCACTGGTGTTTCTACTACCTCCTTCTATTTCTCGGCTTGTCCTTCCTCCTGTCCGCTTTTGGCAGCCAGGAGACACTCTTTGTGCGAGAGGCCACGGCAGTCGTGCGGGGAGAACGCGTAGAGGACGTCTATAACGATGACTTGAACAAGTGTGGTAAAGGGACCGATCACCATGACACTCCCACTGCTACCAACAATATTGAACGCCGATCAAGCTCGCAGGCCCCGCCAGCACGTCCTCGGATGCCCACACTAGCCCAATACATCTCCAGCCTTACTTTGTATCGACGAGATATATCTATTACGACGCCGTATTGGAAGCTCATATGGCAACCGTTCATGCTCATACAATTTCCCTCAGTTGTATGGGCGGGCTTCATGAACGGACTGACGACATACTGGGTTAGCCTTATCATCAACACGCAAGCTACCTTTTTCGGCGTACCGCCATATAACTTCTCCCCTGACCAGCTTGGGCTCATGTACTTTGCCCTTCTCCTTGGCGCTACTCTTGGAGCCCTCTGGGGCGGTCCTCTCACAGATATGGTAACAATTCGACTTGCTAAGAGGCGCGGCGGAATTAGTGAAGCCGAGGATCGTCTTCATATGTATGCTCCAATGCCATTCACCACAGCTGGAAGCATCCTCCTTTGGGGAGTAGGGGCTTCATACGGAATCCACTGGATCGGACCTTGTATTGGTCTGGTCTTGCTCGCATTTTCAATATGCAGCCTGTTACCAATTTCCCTATCCTATACCTTTGACAGCTATCCTGAGCTCACAGATGAGGCGATCCTAATCACCGGCGTCCTGCGCAACTTGATTGGTGGCGCCCTCTCGTTCGCAATTCACCCCTGGGTTGAACGCAATGGCCCCATGTGGTCGTCCGTTATCATGGCAATCCTTAGCTTTGTTTTAAACGCCACCTACCTCGTCTTTGTGTGGAAAGGGAAACCAATCCGTCAAAGCACTAAGGGAGCGTACGAGCGTTTGTGCAATAGCATCAGAGGGAGCTCGGTGTGACTACAGAGCCAAATGCATCGCTAAATTGGCATTGATCAAGGAAGGGATTCGAGAGGGTTAGGGTCAGGGCCAGTGGAAAGTTTATATTTTGTTTTTGTTCCTGTACCTCCTTAACGAAGTCCTTGGTCTTCTTACCCTCAAGGACCTCCGAGGTCCCCAGAAGCTGATATAATCAGAGGAAGCTTTGGATTCGATTCATGTAGGACGCGCCATCACTGCAGCATCGAGGTAAGGTCGACGCTTAAATAAACACTAAGATCAAGATTTCGAAAGCTGTACCTATCATAATACAATTGCTCCGCCCCATTGCTAGGACTTCTGAATTCCTTCGCGAACTGGTTTTCACGATATTGAGGTTGCAAATGTGCGGAATGCTGACATCCCGCTTTCATGGGTGTGAAACAGACCCTAGTACCCGTTAGATGCATGGACCTCCAGAAATATTGTACAAGGGGGTAACATGAACGGGTTGCCCCCCCCCCTGTTTGCCACCAAGCTTGGCAAGAAACACCATCAGATTTCTCAACACTATGAGTTGCTCAGTGAGTTGCTCGGTTGGTTGCTTAGTTGGTTGCTTAGTTGGTTGCTTAGTTAGTTGCTCAGGTTTTCACAGTGATTCACAGTGACTCACAGTGAGTTACTTGGTTGGTTGGTTGGTTGGTTGGTTGGTTGGTTAGTTGGTTGCTCAGTGAGTTGCTCGGTTGGTTGCTCAGTATTTCACAGTGATTCACAGTGAATTGCTCGGTTGGTTGCTTAGTTAGTTGCTTAGTTGGTTACTCAGTTAGTTGCTCAGGTTTTCACAGTGATTCACAGTGACTCACAGTGAGTTGCTTGGTTGGTTGCTCGGTTGGTTGCTTGATATATTACTTGAGTATCTACCACTTTGTATGCCCTCCTTGTGCCTGTATTACAGCTAAACAACGTTCGCGCATATTAGTAGTATACTTCTTAAAGTTATCTACCTTAAGCTTATCCCATTCCTCACACGCGTATTGTTGTACTTCCTCCGCTAAGTGAGGAAACCTCTTGCTAATGCGGTGCTTCATAATCCTCTAAATGTTCTTAATTAGATTTAGGTTAGGTAAATTAGCTAGCTACTTTATCTATAGATATAGAGGCTCTAGTTTAATATATAAAGCCTAAGTTTTCTATATAGTATAAGATAAAGAGCTATCTTCTATAAGGATTAGTATAATACCTATCCCTTTAAAGTACTTCTTAAAGGAATATATAATAGGGATAATTTCTTAATAGTATAAGTTACTATTAATAAATCCCTACTCTTTTTTAAATATAACTATAGGCCCTTTTATATAGCTAGTTATATAGCCCTAGATTATATAGGTAGAGAAGCCTCTAAACTTAGGTATTAGGTAGAGAGGTAGATATTTCTCCTCTACATATTAAGTAACCTAAATTTAACTAAATCCTACTAGAGAAATAGAGTACTTATTAGTCTAAAATACTCTACTCTACTACTAATCTAACTAATCCTTATATATATAAGCCTATTATAATTAATTATATTAATATTATTCTATAAGTAGAGGTTTTTTAGCTGCTACTTAATAAAAGTATTACTTCTTTTTAAAGGCTTTAACTAGTATACGCTAGTAGGCTTTAAGCTCTTTAAGCTTAGCTACTTTAAGATAGCTAAGCTATCTATAATATCTATTAATTATAGTATATTTTATAAGGTGTTATTACTTTAGTATATTAAGAATTAGAGGTCTACCTTAAGGCTTCTTTAGTATCTCTAGATAGCTAATTACGTGTTATATAGTAGAGTATAGTATAGAGAGGGCTTAACTAATATCTATATAGAATAGCTTTAAGTAATTATAAAGTATTAATATCTTAATTCTCTAATAGTAGGATAGCTAGCTATAATTATTTAGTTAATTAGTTTAATTATAAGCGTGGGTTTAAATTTGGTGTAGAGAAGGTATAGTAATTAATAGAGAGATAGTAGGTAGAGTTTAGTAGAAATTTGGTAGTTTAGCTGAAGAAATCTATCCTTTTTTCCACTAAGCTTGGTAAGCAACTAATTAAGCAACTAATTAAGCAACTTACAGTGAATCACTGTGAATTACTGTGAAAACCTAAGCAACTAACTAAGTAACCAACTAAGCAACTAACTAAGCAACCAACCAAGCAATTCACTGTGAATCACTGTGAAATACCAAGCAACCAACCGAGCAACTCACTGAGCAACCAACTAACTAACCAACCAACCAACCAAGTAACTCACTGTGAGTCACTGTGAATCACTATGAAAACCTAGGCTTGAAGGAGCAGGTAACTAACTTTAGGTGTTATCCTATCCTATTATAGGCTTAATATCTACTATACTATCTATTTTAGATGGTAGTCGCTGGAGCAAGACGTTCGCATTCGTGATAATACCTATAAGAACCTAGTAACATCAGCAAATTAGATTATTAGTAGCTAGCTAAATTGAATTAATAGACGAAGTTAATCAGCTAGGACGTCTTAGTCAATTCTCGTCTATCGTGTGCCAATAGGGTGAGTTTTCCAGCTCGCGTTTGACGTCTTGGAGGCTCTAGAGCAGCGTCTAGGTCTAGGAAATAAAATCATCGACAAGCGCCATAGTAGGTACAGGTAGAAGGAAGACAAGAGATCTGCCTATTCAAAACACTGAACTAGCACACGACTAGGTAATTAAATTTAGCACATACCAAAACAGGCACATTATCAGGGTTCACGTGCGAGATCAATTCAGCAGTGATGCTTGATTGTAGGTATGACCGTAAGAGTCAAGACTATATACAAGGACGTAGTACAAAGAGCAAGAAAGGCTATTCACGCCGCGACTCCTTTCTATCTCAGAGTCACGGACCTAGTAATTCCAATCCGATACCTGATCACGTGGCCAATGTCACGTGGTCCCGTGACACTGTGGCATCCCAGTTGGTTCCTCTTTGGGCTATATTTAGCACGCACACAAGCAGAAGCCCGTTTCTTGAACCACGCAGAACGGGAACCTGAATGCGGGAGCCTTCTTGAGGCTAGATGAATATCCCAATCTTTCTATCTATAGTGAACTGAGTTGACTCACTTCTGGTTCACTTAGTAGCTATGCTCTCGCTTTCTCTTTGTGCGTCTGGCTCGCGCTGAGATCCGTCCCGCCTAACACACTAATTTATGATGTGGTCTAGCATCTCTGCTCTCTCCTTCTCAAGGTATAGAGTTTCTCTGATGTCTTTGTCTACTTGTATTCTAAATTTAAGACCTTGTCTTTGAGACTAGAGATCCTCTCGTTTATGATTTGTAGAGCGTCTCCTGAAACGATCGTGTAATCGAAATTCTCCCCGTCAGTCAGCAGATTTCAGTACAGAAGAATGAGTATAATAACATCAACATACCGATTTTCGTTATCACAGCTTGAAAGGCTCTCCCGACCCAGCAGCCTTGGGCCACAAGTTCCTCGGCGGAGAAGGTAAAGTCATCCGCATGACCCAGCTTTCGTCGGATTCATGGATGCTGCTGGGATATTGGTATGACGATGGTGCATCAGGTCTATGCGCTTGTGGAAGCTTAACGTTACGGAATGCGAACTGGAGGTGCAGTCCTCCCAGCGATGCTACCTGTCAGAAAACTGAACTCCCGTACAATGACTGGAACGAGCAAGACAGAGTTGGAGATGATAAAGACAATTATCAATCTCCTCGTCCCAGTCGCGAAGAGGAGCTCAACAGTGGCGATACACGCTTCCACTGACAAAAGTATCGACCATGGTCGAAATCAGACGAAGCGTGGTTACTCTCATATGGGGAGAAGATGCATATGAGTTGGGAAGATATATATGATCGCTTCCCAGGTCGAACATCGGGCGCGATACAGACACGCTGGTACATGTTGCAGAAGAAAC
>JAFISD010000426.1:0-13349 GCA_022560085.1 Helminthosporium solani
ATACTATATAAGCTCCTACTCCTATTATAGTTTAAGTTTTTATTAATTAATTAACTTAGTAATCTATAATAATTAGTTTATCCTACACCTCTAGCCTAGTGTAGATTAATTAATACCAAATTATTTAGCCACTTCCTTATATATAAAATATTCTCCTAGGTTTATAGATTTTACTACTATAACTGCTTCCTTAATCTAGCTTATATTAGTAGAGTTATATTATGTTGAAAAAATTGGTGTTACCGTGTTGGTGGGGCATTACGCGACGGGGGGCATTACGCGCACGGGCACCTTACAACCGCGATCCTGTGTGCGACACGATGAACCCGAAGGATGATGAGTCTTACAATTCTCTATCGGATCTTTGGATGTAGTTACAGCAGCCACACCCGTTGTCCATGGCATTCTTATGGATGACACTATCGTCTACACGTAGCAGTTTCATAAAGCCTTACGGTTAGTTTGGGGGAGCAATTAGAGAGCATGGGGAAGCATTTACTCTAATTCATTTTCTCTCTCTTATTCTAGGGTTTCTTGTTGTTTCTATGAGGTTCCTACCTTTTTTTGTATGCTATGACTCATGGAATAGTGGTAGCGCTACTAGAATATATGCTATATATTAGTATCAGTTGAGCATACATTGATTATATCATCTAAGTTATACGTCGCATCTGTTGATCTAGTATTACGCCACGCTAACTCCTTCCCTAGTGAGTTATAGCCACTTTTCTCTGCATGTCGTTGCGATACTGAGTAATCGTGATAACCCTCATCGATATTGTAACCTCCCCTCAATAGCGGCACGTTACCTTTTAGCCTAGTTCGTATGAATTACTCTCCGTATGATGATGCACTCCTGCCTACATATCCGCTATGGAAAGTATCATACACATGAAGGATAGGTGTTTGATATAGACTAGGGATATAGCCGTAGCATATGGTGCCTATATAAAAGGCACTTAATTCCCATATCTACAACCTCAGAAAACGAATACAGTCTTTAGGATTCACTGTAATTCAATAGACTCGAGCAATGTTTCAACTTGGCGTCTCACTATATTTGTTGCATAACTATGGAAGCGAGGCAAACCATGATATCTATATTGCTTGAAAGTAATAGTAGTATCCTCTCTTTCTATTAATCATCAATTCCTCCTAGGTATGAGAAGCTGGCGAGCTAACCTAGTCTTTCCAACTAGAATTTGAAACTGTCACTACGGTTCGAAAATCACCTACCAACCGCGATAAATCTATTACCTACTAACTGCGATAGATCCAATGAATCAATTGCCTGTGAACTATAATAAAACGAGAAAGATTAATTAATCACGTGGGATCTAAATTACCCTAAGCATGGAATACCCCTATACACGAAATACCCTTGTTCTACCTCCCTAAATACGGAGGGAAAATTCCCCTTGATCACTTTCAACCCTAAATCAGGGAAACTCGATCTATGGTGGTGAACAGGTGTCTCGGTTCTAACATGGTATATGGCACTTGACAATAATGTTGCTCTTGTATGCATGCATGACTGCTTCTATGCAATGACTACGTGAATCTCTGAGTCTTCTATGACTAACTCTATAGAGGTCACAGCTCTCAAAGTTCCACAGCCTCGAATGGTTCACATCTTCAAGGTATAAAAGCAAGGTTTGGGAAGCCTCCACTTTTCATTCCCCCATAACAGGACTTCAACGTCTTTTGTATCCCATACAAACCGCCAAGTCGTCGAATCAATCCAAATAACCAACTCGAATTCTTCGTAAACATCCCTACAATGAGCGTCGACCCCATCAAGCTTACCGAAACAATGGCACGCCTAATGGTAACCGGCATACCACAAACGTACCCGAATGGCTTCCGCATTACACGCGCTGAATCTGGTAACCAACAGTATCGATTGTCAGTTGAATCGAAGGAAAATCCGAACGTCACCATCGCAAGCGTAAAGTTTTCTATCATACTGAATTCCAATGGGCCCGAGGTTGTGGACTTAGATTTCAACACGGTACAAGGCGTCAGAATCCTCCAATATCTGGCCGCAGAGATTGTAAATGGCCAAAATCCGGCGCAAATCAGCGTCGCAGGCATAAAATATGTGTTCGAGGCAGCCTAATAACGAGACAATTGATACTGCTCTCTGTCCCATATGCTGCAGATCGTTCTTACCATCAGTACTAGCACGCCACCACGCATATGGGGTATATAGCTAGCTCCCACCTCCATACCAATACAACAACCTTTTCTACGCATCAACTTGCCAAACAAAATTCTATCTATTGCACCATAACCGCGAGTATTCCGCTTTCCTAGAAGCACAGGCAAACAGTGTTCCAGGCGAAAACTGGGCAGCGGGAGCTTTCATTTCTTTTGGTTGATCTGATGATCGTGTCTACACTATAAGGTTATACATATATATAGGCGGTCAAGTTTGGCGAAGACCCAATCGTCTTGCTAGTTCCAGAAAGAAGGTAGAAATATTTTAGCCATATGGAATCCTTGCTGCCTGTATACGCGCTCTGTTCAAAAACTCTCCCTTTTCAGCCCCAACAAGCTTCCGTATAGACTTTTTGGACTTAGAAAATTTCCTTCCTGTCTTCGGTCTTCCAGATACAATGGCGGAATCTGAGAGGCAGAATGCTTGTTCAGCTTATGGATAGGTATCTGACTAGCAACGCTGTTACAACTACGTTAGCAGCATCAAGCCATTCTATGGAGCGGACATTCGTGGCGCTTAGTCCCTAGGATCCGACTACACTCTTAAGGAGAGACCTGCCGATCTCCCAAGATTCTAAGGGGTGAATACAGACTATCTCAAGATGAAGACTGCCATTCCTATTCCAGGGATTGCGAAAGACTGGAAAGACGGACGAAAGCGCTATTTCGTTTTGATAGACCGTATTTAAGGCGAGTATCTTCAATATTCATGGCCGAAACTATCCATAGTACGCATTGCTAAACAAACAGCAGACTGTATCCAACAGCTACAGAAGCTTCAATTTAACAAGATGGCCAGCTTGGGAGACACTCCCATCTACTCTGGCAGATTCGAGGGTTATGGTGATTCCAAGCCTACCACCAGAGGACACCATTAAATCGAGACGGGATTTTTCACAAAAGAGCATCCATAGGATATACTGGAAGGTGGGAAAGATGGGACCGGAATCGCTTCGTTCTAGGCTTTCAGAAGTTTTAGGACAACACGTTCGCCAAGGATTCCCTGGTTTGAGGCAGCCTTTGATTTATAGGCACGTAC
This sequence comes from Helminthosporium solani, assembly GCA_022560085.1. Lineage (NCBI taxonomy): Eukaryota > Fungi > Ascomycota > Dothideomycetes > Pleosporales > Massarinaceae > Helminthosporium > Helminthosporium solani. Next base: position 3,260 of record JAFISD010000426.1, read on the forward strand.
ACTGATCTCTATGAGTTGAAGTTGGGATAAGCCAGATGTTGAATAAAGCTGGAAAGTGTCTCATGGGTCTGAGGCCAAAATGACAAAGCCAACCTGAATAAAGCCAATATTTAACGAACAATACTCTAGAGTTGCAAAATATCACGCATCTCGTCATTCATTCCGATTACAGCCGCCCTGATGTCTTAAACAAAGGCAGCCAGCATGGCGTCGCTATTGAAGGGAGAGGACGAGGAGAGAATTTTGCTGATACTATTTCCTTGTATGATCACAGGTACAATCTCGGACGTGATGCGAATGATTCAGATAGTATTCCATACAAGAGCAGTGTTGACGATAGAAAAGATCAGGATGAAGGCTCGTTTACCTCCGAAATCAGTGTTGAGAGGAAAGCAACACCCTACATATTGAACGTCGCTCACTCATATGTTCAGGATTTGGTGCACGAAAACTTGAGGATTCTGATTCCGTGCAACAAGGACATCATGATGTGGTTGAAGAAGAAGTACGAAGAGTCTTGAGTGTTCGAGCTCGGGAACTTCGACGCATCGCTCTTGATGTTATCACGTTGGAACACAACTCATTCTTGAAGTTTTGAAACTCGTTACACCAAGCCATCGCGTCTATGGTGGAACTCCTTCATGGCTGATAGAAGATATGGTCAACGGATACCAAAAGGCGATTGCATATATCGAGTTCCCTTTGCCTGTTAAATTCGACGTCATTCCAGCCATATACAATCATTACTTTAATAAGACACTCAAAAAAGCTATATATACTACTGAAAGTATGTACATATAGGACACTAATTAATTCGTAATTATCAACAACATCTCTATTCAAACTTGGCACAATACCCTATTTGCCACCGCGAGCTCGAGGTCGTAGTCAATTTAAAATAGGCCGTTCAAAACAATCTGATGGGTTATAGATACCATACTTTCCTATAGATCCCCGATATCCCGTGATCTTAGATACCACAAAGTCGTGCGGAGATGGTTCGTGGACTGCATACGTATGCAAGTTGCTGACAATCTTCCCGTGGCAAGTACAGACACCCCACTTCTAAGATTCGTGAGCACGAGAAGGTGTTTCGATGCGCAATGAAGCTCTGAGAATATATGTAAGTCGGTTGACAATAATATTGCGAGTTATTTATTTACAACGAACCCAGTGATGACTCTTTTTATACTACGTCTTGAGCACACAGTTGAGACCTTTTTACTTGTCGTCTTCATCATCATCAAGTGCTCCTCCCACCACCACATTTCAATTCCAGACCAACTCAATCTTCTCCCCCTTGACCTTCGAATTAAACCACTCAAAGATCTCTACTTCCTCACTCACAGCACTCGCTCCCCTCAGTATCCCACTCGTCACGACCCTCTCCGTTGCACACAGCAACTCCACCGTCGCTAGATTCCTTGCAATGCAGGCCCGACTCCCCGCTCCAAACGCGAACCAGTACTTGTTCATCTCTTCACTGGCATCAAGCCATCGCTCCGGTCGGAACTGTCGCGGGTTAGGGAAAACGGAATGGTTCATATGAAGTTCAAATGCTGAACATCCGACAATAGTGTTGGGTGGAAAGTATCTCGATTTGAAGGTCCATCCATTGGCAGGTACGATATGTGGAAGACGTGTTGGATTCGCCATACTGAGGCGCAAGCCTTCTCTAACAACGGCGGAAAGATAAGGCAGCGCTTGAGCATCCCGCGCATCGTTTCCAAGCGCGTTATTAGAAACAACTTCAGAGTGAAGCTTTTGGTATTGGACAGGATGAAGCGCAAGATTCCGAAAAATGGTTGCAAGATTCATGCCCGTGGAGTCAGTTCCCGCAAAAAGGAGATCTTTACACTGAGCCCGGATCTCAGAATCGCTCAAGCCGGCAGCCATCATACGACCAGGATACGTAGTAGATGTACGCGTAGTCTTTTCGACCAAGCCATTGACAAACCTGTCGATGGCATCCATGCTCTTGGCAGTCTTCTCGTCGTTCGTCCATTTCGCAGCCGCCCACTCCACCCAAACGAACGCCGCATTCGGGAGGTAAAAGAATCGACCAACCGCCACGAAAGCATCCACGAAGGCAGATGCCGAGAGGGTTTTTCCCTTTTCAGACGTCCCGTTGTAATTCTCCTGGAACAGATGCGTAGTCACAATATCGACGGCCAAGCTCCTTGTCAGGTTCAGCACATTCACCGACAAACCTATCATCTTTTCTTCACCCAATCTCTCGACAAATCGATCCACACACGCATAAATACTACCCATGTTGTCTCTGATACTTTTAGTGGAGAACAGCGGTACCACCGACTTCGCTCTCGGCGCCCGTTGCTCGTGTTCAGTCGTCGAGAAGATGGTACTATGACCATCGATGTCGAAGTTGCCGTAGCATTTTGCTTTGGGGAAACCGGCTTTGGAAATGTAGATGGGTTGAATGGCGTCGGCATCACTGATATCGACTTCGTTCGGAGACACACGAACAATCTGGCCGTACGCCTGGTGCAGTTTGTGGATGACGGTTGCTTCGTCGCCAATATAAGCGTGGTAGTGAAGCCATAGTGATGTGATTTTCGGAAGTAGGGGGCCCGGAACGTGAGATATAGGGTGGAGAAAGATTCGATAGATTGATCGAACGGCAAGCAATAGGATTGAAACGATTGTCAAGGAGAGTAGTGGATGTGCTGCTATCACCTCGAGGGCAAAGCTGAAAAGAGTCATTTGCGTGGTGTTAGCTTACGCACGTTGAGCATGGCTTCGGTACGTAGCTTTCTTTATGTACGAAGTAGTCTTGGTTGGTTGAGTCATAGGTAGAAGTGGGGTAGATGATAGCTATCGGAAGCTCCGATAACACAATGTGAGATGTCACTTTTACTGGTCTTCTCCTTCGACGCTTTTATGAGTGGTTGCCCGATCTACGATCCAGTAGCGATGACTCTTCCGTGTCAAAGCTATTTATTTCTAACCTCGTGGTCGTGGTTTGTAGCGACGGAGTTGATCCCAAAGGACCAAGTTGGCTAGCGAAGATGACTGTTACCCAAGGGTGTTTCATTGTTAAGAGAGATTCTTGAGGGCACCTGTTAGTGATCATCCTGAAATCTAAAGAATCATCCTGGTCGGCTGTAGTGAAGTCTTTCCATTTCCTTATAACTGTACTACTCTTAGTCGAACCCATTTTCTTCAGCTCTTCTCAGCAAACCTTTTCTGATAGAATTCTCAGGCGTTAAGAATTACGAAATTGAAGGGCTGACCTGGCAAGGCACATTTCAGCTACATATGCGATTGCTAACCCCTGTACGTGCATAGGTAAATAAGGTTTTGATTTTCAGCTTGGCCGACGTCTCCAGTTCCAAATCTAGGTATCTCTAGGCCCTAGCACTTGCTCGCTTCTCCACGACCCTCAACAACGCAACCAAAGCTTCGAAATCTTGCTCATGGCAGGTTGGGAACAGATGCTGTTTTCTTTGCGGTTTGTTTCCAATCCAATTCACGGCAAATCCATGGCCCCTTTGTCGCTCTTCATTACTACCCGCCTGGCTAAGAACCCAATGATCATCTCCCCCAAGCCACTGGCTCGGCCCAATACCGCAATCAAACATATGATAGCGGTTCAGAAGCAATCGGGGGATAAGATCGTAACACTCTTCGAATTGCCTGTCGTCTCTCCAAGCACCCTGACCCATAGAGAAATGCGCTAAGTGCGGTAACCCCGACTGAAAGCGTGAAAGAATTTCATGCCAGCGCATGGTGACCTCTGTCATGTAGCTGGTTGAAAATCGGCCAACGAAGGTTATGGGCAGGTCGGACCATTCTATAGATTTCTGGTCTTCGTTTATCTTGAGGGTGGTGACGATGATGCAGTCGTCCATGAGGAGTTGTTGGAGGGTCGGACCATGTGAGAGGATCCAATCAATTTGCCAGTCGTAAAAAATGCTCCAATTACCTAGCGAGAGTGATTTGAGGTTGGGGAAGTGGATATCCTTCAAGTCGCAGACTGGGTAGAAGCCCCAATAGGTGTCACAGTAGATGGAGAGGTGGGCGAGCTGGGACTGTAATGGCTTCAACCATTTGTTTGGTAGATCTTGTTTGAAGACTTGGTGTAGACTTTCCTTTTCTATACTATACTCGGGTGCAGCATCATCAGTTTCGGTGGTGATGTCGAGGTGCAGTTTCTTCAGTCGTCCCAGCACGGCTTGAAACGGAACAGAGTCGTATATCGCCTGACTTGTCTGGTCTTGCAAATTCTTTATAGCAAGACAATCCACCCTCTTTGCTGGAGCCTCTCCATTTTCCATTCCTTCTAAAAGTGCCTCGAGCACTTTGGTTCGAAAACCTTCTGTCTGCGCGACTTCCTTGTCCCACATCGATCGTTCGTCCACGGCGCAGAGCGAGGCGAACTTCACTTCCACCGCGTCCAGATTTCTAAACCTGTATAGACTTCTCATCGCATGGAGAAATGATTCTTCCAACACCGACTCGACCGGCTCGTCAGACTCCGGGTCTTCCGAAGTGTTGAAGATGACACTGCGCACGAGCGCATTCAACCCATCATCCTCGATGATTTTCATTTACTTTTCTGCACTTTCTTCGGATGGCATCAGAACAACAGTCTTGAATAGTTCTTCCGTAGCTAGCACAAGCGCCGCTTTGTTGGCGAGACGGAATTCCGTAAGTGACTTGACATCGAGATTGCGAATACATTCCAGTTGGAGTTCGACGGGGAGATTGAGAAGCATTGTGCTGAAGCTTGAAAGGTGTTGAAAGACTGAGTGCGGAGTACCTGAATTGAGATGGTTCACTCTATCTAGCAGGGTTTTTTCTAGATATAATAACGGGTAACGGGTGAATGCTAGCGCTCCTACGGCCAGGCAGCCGCCAATCGGAAGCATCCCGTAGATACGAGAACAAGGCTGCAATTCCATCTAGATACATAAGCAAGCGTGCAGATGGATAGATGTGGGAAGTAAATAGTATGTACTGTGCCACTGTGTCACGTGAAATGTAGGCTTCTTAGTACAGAGTGGTTGAAGTAAAGAAGACATCATGTACATCCGATTTATTTATTATGATCAACAGGATAGTAACTAACCAATAGTAAGTATGAGTCTCACTTTCACAGTAGAACAGAAAGGTTGTAAACGAAGCTTGATACAGTACTTGGGTGCTTGGGTAGATACAATAGTCTACAAAACATACTCGACCCAATATCTTGCCCAAAAGACACGTATATCCTTCATACATGATTCTAGCCTTCAAACCCCTTCAATGTCTAACAATCATCTTCCCACTTTAACTAAGTAATGACCGACGGCCCGACGTTTCACCGCTCGCGGCTCGGCAGACGACGTAACTATGTATCTAACCCGTCCACGTTGCATCTTCAACATTGATGGATCTATCTGTCGCGCGTACGTGGACCTAAGCAACAAACTGATGTCGCATACCCCTTCCTTCGTTCCTTTTGCTCTCTTCTGCTTCTTCTTTCCTATATTCCTAGTTCTGAAATTGTAGCAATTGCTTTTCCAGCTCGCGCAACGCATCGCATCTGATCAACCTCGAGCGCATCCATGTTCACAGCTCCCAAGCCCCACCGATAGCGATAGCCATAGCAGCAGTAGCAATAGCGACAGCAGACATCCGTCCAGTATCATTCCTTTTACTTGCCAGCGAATAAGCCATGAATAAGCCGTATACTCTGGACAATGCGCGCGAATGGTCGACGGAGCCCGTAGGCATGCCGCCGACGTGGGCGCTGGTCCTCGCCCTGGGATCTCTAGGCTGCGCATTAATCTTCTGGGTACATGTTGCCTCTCCTCTCAGTCAAAATGCGAGTGTCCCATACTGATGAATTACAGGTATACATGGCCCTGCACCTCTTCGCGCCCGTGCCCCGCAACCCCCACCGCTCGGAGAAACAATACATAACCATCCTCCCCGATGGGGAACGAAGCGAACCAAAAGTACTCCCCTGCTGGATCGACAGATGGAGTGCAGAGAAGGAGGCCGCGAAGAAGAAGGCCGGGCCCGGACAAGTCGTAATACCTCCGCAAATGCCGATTGAGAGCGCCGAAGTCTTCATGTCCGTCGTCGTACCCGCATACAACGAGGAGGAGCGATTGACGGGCATGCTGGAAGAAGCGGTAGATTATCTGCAGACTGAGTACGGCGGCGCGCATGACGGGCAGCTCGAGAAGGGGAAGGGATGGGAGATTATACTTGTTAGCGATGGGAGCACAGACAAGACTGTGGATAAGGCGTTGGAGTTTGCGCGCGAGCATCAACTCTCGTTGCATGTAAAGCCGCGGTCGGGGCCATGGGCGAAAGGCTTAACCCACAAGGACAACATCCCGCATGGCAGCATCAGGGTCGTGCAATTAGAGGCAAATCGGGGCAAGGGAGGAGCTGTCACGCATGGCATGAGACATGTGAGGGGCCAGTATGTCGTCTTTGCGGATGCGGACGGAGCTTCGCGATTCAGCGACCTGGGAAAGCTGGTAAAAGGGTGTCAGAGCATCGAGGATAAAGAGGGACGAGGTGTGGCTATAGGAAGCCGTGCCCATCTCGTGGGCAGCGAAGCCGTGGTAAAGGTACGTTGTGTACCCATGACCCTAACTTGACTACTATTTCCTCTCCCCATCTCTAACAACACCCCAGCGCTCCAAACTCCGCAACTTTCTTATGCATTCTTTTCACCTGCTCCTACGCCTCATGACCCCGGCCGCCACCGCCGCGATCAAAGATACCCAGTGCGGCTTCAAGCTCTTTAGCCGCCCCTCCTTACCCTACATCGTGCCTTACATGCACAGCGAAGGATGGATCTTCGACGTTGAGATGCTGATGCTGGCCGAGAGCGCCGACATTGCCATGATTGAGGTGGCCATCGGGTGGAAAGAGGTCATGGGGAGCAAGCTGAACGTCTTGTGGGACAGTCTAGGAATGGCCTGGGGACTTGCCATTTTAAGAGCAGCGTGGATAGTGGGCGTCTACAGGAGGGACTAAATGGTGGCTTTGGACAAAGTGCGTATATATATAGAAGAATCTAAGCAGCCCTCACTCAATAGGACGGTTGTTCTTGTCCCCCTCATGCGGTCAACTGGCCCATCATGTTTGAACTTCCCAATCTACCGTCCATAAACCTTCTCATTCCAAGAATTAATCAAGTCAATTCCCTCCTTCCTCCAGTCATCCGTCTCCGCATACCCCAAGCCCGTAACGTTGGCATCAAACACCCAATCCTTCCCACCGCTGCTTTCATACCTCGGCCAAAAGCTCCCCGGGTTCAGATCGCTCACAAAGCTCACCCAAGCCCCAGACATGGCCTCCGCGAGCTCAAAGTACGACTGTGGCTTGCCCCCGAAAGGATTCACGGCAGCAGGCGGATAGCCGACGCCACGCTGGTTGTTGAAAACGAAGGCGACTTCCTGGAAGTGGGTGACGCCGATATCGTCGGAGACACCGGTGGGGATGGTGTTGAAGCGGTAGCAGAAAGCGTCGATGGAGGCGGCGGCCCATGTTTGGCATGTTTTGCGGCGTGGAGCGATGAAGGTTACGTCGCCATAGTAGGCGTCGGAGCGGCGGCTCTCGCTGCCTGAGGAAGCTGGTGGAGTCCAGTTCAGGGGCTGGTTGGCGGGGACGAGGACGCCATAGGTAGAAAGGTCGGCTGGGTAAGCGGCGACGACTTGTTGGGCTTGCTCGGCGGTAAGGAGGACAGGCTGGCCAACTGTTTCGAGGGCAGTGAGCCAGTCTTGTTCGCTGTTGACGGGTTTGATACCAAAGGCTGAGCCTTCGTCGCTGTTGGCCCCGTCGATGATGGGGACGTGAACGAAGGCGCCGTTGGCGAGTTGGACTGAGGTAGGGCCCTGGATATAGTCGCCATCGATGATGGGCTGCCATCTCAAGGATCGGCCGGCAGTGCCGTTGATGAAGGAGTTGAGGGTAGAGAATTCGACACCTCGGAGACAGTCGAGCTTCGAGGTCGCGTTACCACATCCAAGTGCTGAGGCGGCTTCTAGGATATCCGATTTATCGTAGTTGAAGGTGCCGTAATTGATAGGGTTGCCCGATTGCATCATTGCACCGCGGAAAAGGGAGTCGTCTCGACCTCCATAGGCGACGAGATGCATACCGGTCGACAAGGCGCCAGCTGATTCACCGAATATTGAGACTTTTTTGGCATCACCTATGCCTTGTTAGTCTCCAGTCCCAATGTCCTCGAAGCCCGCGCTCAGAAACCACGAAAACGTACCTCCAAAAGCAGCAATGTTTTCTTGAACCCAATGCAGCGCCAACCTTTGGTCTCTAAACCCAAGATTCGCATTTCCGCTCTCCAAAACTTCTTCTCCCGTGATGAATCCCCATACCGAAAGCCGGTAGTTGATATTGACCACCATGATTGGTTTCCCAATATCCACACTCCTCTTTACCATAAAGGTTGAGTTATACCTCTGATCAATGCCACTTCCCTGGGTCAAGCCACCCCCATGAATCCAAACCGCAACAGGCAGACTCTCGTTCTCGTACCCGCTAGGCCTAACCACCGACAAGTAAAGGCAATCCTCCGAGAGTTGAGGATAGTTCAAATTTTCGCTGCCATAGCCGACACAAGCAGCGCTGTACTCCTTAGCACTACGCGTTCCCGTCCACGAAGCATTGATCGATTGAGGAGTGCGGAACCTCAAGGTGCCAACAGGCGGTTGGGCGAACGGGACACCAAGGAAGTAATCCTGATTGTACAGCTCTGAATGCACACCCTCGAGCGTGCCATTCTTGACAGTGACAACAGGACCCGTCCCGTTCACGTCGGCAGATCTGGCACCATGAGTTCCATACGGGACCGCCAGCGCCGCAGTCGCGAAAAGCGAAGCAGAAAGAACTGTGAGCAGAGCCATGACGAGGAAAGTAAAAAGAACGATGGCAAGAGAGGGAAACGACAGCAGTGGGAACCGTGTAAGGTGTAAATTTATTACACCGGTGCAAGAAGAAAAGCTCGACGGGAAATCACCGGCCGTAATGCAATCTTTAAGTACCTTACTTTACGGAGGACTCACCTCACTCGACCATCGCGCCGCTTCACACGGCGCCCGTCCCTGCATAAAGAAGCAAACCATACAGGGTCCCAATGGTCCCAAAGTCATCGTCGCCGCCGTCATATTGCACTATTGCACCTCGGTCCATTCCTCGTCCGCTCTCTACTTCGTACCCATGGTGCCATCCCCAGGGCCACATCTGTTCGCGCGAAGAGTCCAGGCAAGTAGAGCAACAATGAGCCCACTGCCCAACATTCGGCCATTGAGCTACACAAGTGCGGGAGTAGAGTTCCCAAGAGAGTCATTGTACTCCGTACAATACACTACAATACTCGTTAAGACTAGCACGCACTATCTATCAGCCGGAGCCTTTTCCCCACACTACCATTCACCCACTCACCCACTGCATGTCCATAGAGGTCCGTGCGTGAGCAAGGCGAAAAGACGACGCGCCATCTCTTAACTATGCCGAGGGGAAAAGTTTCATGCATAAATAACCCTGTTTCCATCGGTTGTAAACGCGTGGAGTCTTAATTGAAGGCTGTTAAGTGACCCCTTTTTTTCGTGCCTTGGGAAGCGCATTCGCAAGGTGCCGGTATCTATGTGGGATTGATCGTATGATGAGCAACAAGCTGATCTCCGCATTGTGGGGAGGTTGGTAGTCACGCAGTACGCAGATATTGTACGGGGTACTCGCCCCACATGCCTAGTTCTACAAACTAGGCCCTACCTAGCTTAATGCTAATACCTAGCTTAATATTAATATAGGCTTATATACTTATTATTATATGTAAATTTAATATATAGATAAGTAAATTATTTATTTAAAGTTATAGCTACTTTATAGATAATAGCTCTTATATAATAAACTAAGTTAAAGCCTATATATATAGTATACTAGTATAATTGGCATATAGATAATTTCACCTAATATACTCCACCTATAGAGATAAATAGGCCTATCTCTTTTAATAAGAGTAGGTAGAATATTATTAATTTATTAATATATTAGTTATTACTTTTATTACTAAGTTAGATCTATAGATAGATTAATACTTATA
>JAFISD010000427.1:0-13298 GCA_022560085.1 Helminthosporium solani
TAATTATTTCCTTAGCCTTATAGAACTAATTAGTATTATTATCTACTAGGTATTAAGGTTCTAAATATTCTATAGCTAGACTAGAGGTATATCCCTAAACAAGGGCTATATAAGCCTACTTACTCTAATAGTAATCTAAATTAATTTTAAGGTAGTCTAGTATAGAGGCCTACTATTAGTAGAAGGTAGGCTCCTTACTATTAGATAAACTATTAATATTAGGCGTTCTCTCTATAAGTTTAATATATAGCGCGTTAGGGGTAACTAAATAGCCTCTCTTAGTATATCTAAAAGGAGAGGGTTAGTCTATTATTAGGATTAATTTAGTTAATAGTATTAGTTAATTAGGGGTAGCTATAGGCGCCTAAGATAACTAATATACCTACTCCTAGAGCTAGGTAACTATTACTCTTAATTCTTTAATAATAATATTTAATTCTAAATCTACTAGGCCTACTAGCTTAACTATTTCTAGTAATAGTATAGTTAAGATAGGCGTTTTTCCTTTGCATTACTCCTAAATATAGGCTAATTATCATATAGGTCCTAAAGGACTAGGGGTTATTAGTAGGGTAAATATTAGGTATAATAGTATCTAATTCTACTAGGTTCTTAGTAGTCTCTAAGTTTCTACCTTAGCGCAATCTTACGCGACTTTCTAAAGGTAATCCTATCTAATAGGAAGTCTAAACCTAAAGGCTTTAGTTAATAAGAGGGCTAGATAGGATCTTATCTACGCTATAGTATTAAATAATATATAGTATAGATATAACTTAGACTTAAACTAGTTATAACTAGGATAGTAATATTCTTTATAATAAAATAGTATTATAATATTATTTAGAGGCTATTACTAGCTAGGATAAGTTTTCTATTATAATATAATAGTATAGGCTAGCAAAGGTTCTAAATAGGATAAGAATTAACTTAGAGGCATATAGAAGTATATAGTAAAAACAAAGACTAAGGATTAATTACTACCTAAAGGCCTAGTATAAAAGAATAATAGAAAACTACTAAACTACTAAAGGAAAGAATCTACTTTATATACCTATAGTTAGAGTCCTTTTAGATAATATTTAGTCTAGGTCTAAAAGAAATCTCTAAGTAATGCCTATAATAGTCCTAGATTATTATACTTATTAAAAGAGATAGGCTTATTTATCTCTATAGGTAGAGTATATTAGGTGAAATTTTTATATGCTAATTATACTAGCATATTAAATATGCTCTTTAATTTAGGCATAATCTCTATATAGCTATAGCATAGTATTATAGAGAAAAATTATATTAAAGAGTATAGGTAGTAGTAGTTAGTATTAAGCTAGGTATTAGTATTAAGCTAGATAAGGCCTAGTTTATAAAACTAGGTATATAAAGCAAGTATATAGTATTTTTAGCTAATTAGTAGCATATACTATAGGGAATATAATATATTCCTAGGTACTATAATAATAGAACTATATAATAATTTAGTAATATAATAGAATATACTTCTATAGAAAAAGCTATAAAATAATATTTATATAGAAAAGTAGGTTATTATAGCGCTAGTTATTAATAATATATTAGGCCTTAAGGTTAATATAAATTACCCCCCTAATATCTTTATTTTAGGCTAGTAATACTAAGCGCTATACCTAATTTAATATAAATTAGGCCCCTTTTATCGCATTATATTAGTTAGGTGGGGCATTACGCGCACGGGCACCTTACATAACCATAACTATCAGTCCAGGCGCAATTTTCTTCCATGGCTTCCCTTACCTCCTTGACACCTGGACGTCCGATTCCTAATGTAAACGCATTCAAAGTGTCTCCAGATAAGACAATCGGCTACCATAAAGTTCTTCAATAACTTGACTCGCTCTTGGCTCTCAACTTGGCACCAAAGCGCCAGAGGATGCCGGTAGCTGGCAGCGCAATACCAATTGATAGAAAAGCAAGCAAACTGTTGCCCCATCCGTAACCCAGAGACTTATACAGTATGTTTGAGAACAAAGGGAATCCAAAGGCCATCAGGCTCCGGAATACTTGCGTAGCAGCCAATGCCGAGCTAATGTGTTCTGGGTACGCGTCCATAACGTATGCACCAAGCGTAGTGTCGAAGATCTGCATACCGAGCGATAACAGCATTGCGCCAATATCGACGACGAGCCAGAACAAATGATGCTGCGCGGCCCATCCGTAGAGGAGAAATCCGATGGGCGTGAATAAGGCGCCTGGCAGTAGCAGCGGGACTCGCAGTTCTGGTACGTCCGCAAAGCGGGTTTTGAGCCGCTTGTAGGCATAGTCCATAAGCGGTCCAACGATCTGGGCGCCTAATATATCACCAGTGCAAATGGCAATGTAGTGCAGGCCCGATATGGCTATAGAGTCACCGTATGCCGACACATGAAGGGCGGAGAAACTCGCAAGCGCAAAGTATAAGAGGCCATAGTTGATGCCTGCTAAGAGAGCCTGAAGTTGGATGGTAGGGTGAAAGAGGAGGAGGCGGAAAGGGCGTATTAAACTGCGATGGACCTTCCAGAGAGTGGTGCGACCGAACTCTCTCTTCTCGATATCAGCGTAATAGTATGCTTCACCCGTCTCCCGGCGTAACTTCTCAGCTCGTCTGCGAAGGATGACAGATGCGTAGCTCTCGTGAAACATTCCGAGGGAGGCGAGTACGAGAACAGCTTGGAGGATGGTGGTTGCCCAGAACATCCACCGCCAGTTGGAATACTCCACGATGAAGCCGGCCACGATGGGGCCGACTGCAGAACCGGTGAGCGGGACGAACAAGTACATGCTTAGAGATTTGCCTCTCTGCTCTTTTGACCAGACATCTCCAAGTACACCGTATGCTAGGCTATACACCGCACTAGCACCAGCACCAGCCAGGAAACGGGCAGCGATGAGCAGACCCTTTGAATTGGCAAAGCCGCAGATAAGGTTCCACGCGAGGAAGAAAACATTGGTTATGTGAAAGAGCGGTTTCCTCCCGTAGACCTCGGATAGTGGGCCAATGACGAGTGGGGCGAAGGCAGTTGCAAGAAGATAGACCGACAATGCCAGGGTCGACTGTGTGGTCGTCATGTCCAAGTCCTTCGCCATGACATCAATACCAGGGGCCATCATCTACAAAACCTTGTCAGAACAGCCAAACGAAATGGTCGTAGCCTTCGCAGCCTTACCGTAGAAACCATGATACGAACAAAGCCCGTGCCAGATACGGCAGCCGTAATGCCCCATTTCGATTTCCTAGACCAGTTGAGCGGATTCTCGGGGTCTTCCGGACCAAACGTGACGAGGAACGCTTCGTCGAAAACCGCTCCCACCTGAGCGCCTTCTTTCGATGGAAGGTCCTTTGCCTGCGGCGTGGTCTGCTCTTTGTTTGAGCCACGCTCGACGTCATCCTCATCGGACCGCACAGCTGCCTTCTCGTTTTTAGGCTCCATCTTCGCTCAGGAAACACGGAAGAAGTGAATTGAGAATCAAGGAGTAGCATGCAGCGTAGGCGTGTATATAATAATCTCGGCGATCTGATAAGATTAGGTACTGCCTATCTTATGTCCGAATTCACGCCTTGCGCTAGTCCCAGCCGGTTTACCTAGCCTTGAGCTTATATCCGAGACACGTGCTATCGTCCGAGCACTCCGACTTTCGCTTCGCTGTTTGCGGCAAGCTCAACACCTTCTACGTATATTGGCTCGGACCTTACTGTGCACGGCGGTTGCTTGATGGATATGTCCTTTGTTAATAAAATGGACGGACCCCTAAGGCTGGAGCCTTCTCAACATCAGCACGGCTAATAACATGGGAGAATCTTCGCAGACCAGAACTACCCTCGAGGAGCGCTTACAAGCTCTTAACCCTGTTATTCAATCCATCGGCGAAGTTGCTGGCGCACCAGGAATTTCCCTTGCCGTCACCCTCAAGGGCGAGCCCATCCTGCGTACCTTTTTGGGTTGCCTGGCCCGGTGGGGTAGAGCCGATGCCTGACAGGATGTCCACCACTGAAACAGATACTGTGAATCAAGAAGAGCCATTCTGACATATGATATCAGTATCGGGCACCCACGAGTGCAAAGGTGATCTTGATTGGAATGTGTCGCATGAGGCCTACCCAGAGCTGATCACGTGATTAGCTCTCTGAGAGCGCACTGAGCTAAGCTTAGCTCAGCTTAGTCCATTTGTATAGCTTAGAGGTACTTTTCTCTACTTCCTTTCATATATAGTTTTATCTAATCTAAAGCTCTTATAGCTTGAGTAATCTGCTCTAATAGATTACCCAAGCTTTGGTTCCAGAGCTCTATTTCCTCCCACAGAATGTTATATGGCTGATGCATCATAATCACGGACATCTGCTCCTCAAGGGCACTGTTAGGGATTTCGGACTTTGAAAAGCCGAGATGAAATAACAGAAAACGCTCTCTACATTCCGCAAGCCACAGATCGCATCGCTCATAACGCCAAAGAATAATCCACGAAGGCAACACTACGCCTCTCCTGGTGTTCTGCACCTACTCGATAAGCGGAGTGTACTCCCTTCTTACCTCTTCCACTGTTCTCATCAAGCCCTTTCGGCCCTCTTTCGACTCCACCACCATGACCGACGTGAAGCATGTCTCTAGGGACGTCCCTGTACCCTCCGGTGAAGTTACATGTTCCCCTTCTCTGAAGTAATTCAGACAAAGGGGCACGGCTCTGGCGAGCCTAGTGTTCTCCACTTGCAGTCGTGGATGGAGATCCCCAGAGCGCAAAACGCCACTCTTCTCTGGCATGATGAGCAACACCGCACTGTCGTGCTGCGGGCCGTTTTCAAAAGTTTTGGATAGCGCGCGGAAGCGGGCCTCATCTCCAACGCACTGCAGTATGCGCAGTGCCCACAGATCGACACCATAGGTCCAGCCAGCGGCATACATGCCAACATAGCCTGGTATGCGAGGATTGATTTCGATCAGGAACACGTCAGGTTTCACCCTGGTAAGGTCTCTTTCCAATCTGGTCTCCAAGTCAGCGATGCCAGTTGTACTGTCTCGCACATAGTGCATGGAGGAGTCTTGGACTCGCGCTTCGCAATGGAATGTTCCAGAGCGAAACCCCATCAGTAGTATGCATTCACGTATGTAATTGAGAACCATGGTCTGCTCCGAAGCAGGCAGCTGTGATGGAAACATGAACAACCCTTCCTGGAAGTCTTTCCTCCCACTCCCCGAGACCTCATCGAGATCGCCGGAACAAGGAGCGTTGCCACTCATGTCAAAGAAAGTGACTTCTCCATCCCACATGGCGAGGTTGATGTCGATCTCTGGTCCGTCACAGTAGGGCTCGATCATCACTTGAGAATCGTCGAATCCAGTGATGGAACCTGCTGCCCACTCGACGTTCGCGAGTAGCTCAGGTTCGTCATCGGCTTTGGCTACGCCGTAGCTTGCCCAGCCTCTCGTCGGTTTGACAACAACAGGATAGGGAATTTGCAAAGGCTTGACTGGATCTTTGAGCCTGTGTTCCAGCTCCTGCCTGCTCTTCACGTGGATGATTTGGTCGCGGGAGTTTTGCCAGCTGCCTTCCTTACCGAGTTGGGCACACGTAACTCGGGTAAGGTACTCATTTGTCGCGATCTTCATTGCTGAGGGTGGTGCGGTAGGAAGATGGAGTGCCTGACCGCCCATCGCAACCTTCTCGAACACTGCGCCAAAGCGCGAGGTAAGGCCATCAAGCCGTTTGTATTTCGTGGCAAGGTACAGTCGCTCCACAAAACCGTCATCGGGGGTTAAATCGAGTGCATAGAATGATTCCAGTAGGTACGCGTACGGCCCATTTGGATCTTCCATACACGCTCCTGGCTCGTCGAAGATAACGAGATCGACGTTCAAGTGAGGGAGTAGCTCAAGAGACATGCGATAGTATTCGCTTTGAAAAATTCCGGAACGGTAGTTCAAACCCCGGACCAGAACGATGCGCTTTCGCGGAACCGGGTCCGGTAGCAGGAATTGCAGCCCCAAGCGGTTGCGGAACTCGATTTCGACATCGTCAAGCACCTTCCAAGGGGATACCCCATTCGGGTTTACAGCGTGCACAGCACCAATCGCTTGCGATAGGAATTGGTACACCTGTTGGAGTGAGGCAGCGGATTCATCATGAACTGAGGCTCTGTGATCGCGACATGACGTCCCACCGATATCTGCATCCGCATGCTGATTCTCTAAAGCGTGCGATGTTTTATTAGGCGTGGGATCACAAGGATGATAGCACACGTGTTTCAGCTCGATCTCTATTCAAACAATTCGAGGTCCCAAGATCCACAGCGTACGACTAGCTGCGTAGAAGGAGAGAGATGGGAGAGAAAGCTGAGCGAAAAATAGAAAGACGTATTGAGAAGCAGCTTTTAATATCTACTCTAGGTCCAGGATGTCCACACAAGATACCTCTTAAAGCGTACAAGAATCTACTTAATCAGGATGCAGCAACCCAGACACAGAAGTTAATAGACCAGTTCAAAGCTCTGGGTATCCAAGTCACGCTCTAGACAGTTAAGAAGGGCCTAAAGGCTATTAACCCTAGCATGTTTAAAGCTGCGATTTAGAAACTAATCACTTAACCACAGGCTGTACAGAGGACAGAATACACAGGCCTCTATTAAGATAAGGTCGTTATTAGGTTCTAGGATGGAGTATAGTTCACTAATGAGGCCTACATGACACTAGAAAACTTCCCTCTCACATAGATCCTCCAGTACAGAGGGACAAGAACAGCACCTAAAAACATCGTACCAAAGACACGGAAGGCAGCCAACGTTGTCCATTTCGCCTCCTAGATTAACTACTATAAGAAGGGAGATCTCATCTTCTATAATAATAAGTATAATAACTATCTACCACCTAAACCTAAACCTAAGCCCTAGCGCCAGCCAACTACTGAAAATAAGGAGGGATACAAGGCACGCGTACAAGAGTGGGAGGCCCAGAAGGTACGTGAACTAGAAGTCATTAAACCTAGCAACTCCATAAGAGCTTCCTACCATGCAGAGAAGATATCACGGATCAGGTGTATCACGATAATCCAGAAGGAGGTGAGAGTGACTAGTAATCAGCTATATTTGGTACACTTTGGTTCACTGTGGTGTAGCTATCTACGAGCAGAAAGCTCTGGTTTATATCTCCAGAGTCAACTTAGCTATTTGGTGATACTCAGCTACAAACCACCGAGTTTGGTATAGCCAACCGACTATACCAAACCGATTGCTCAACAAGCTGATTTACCAAACCACCAAACCACAAACCACACGTGATAGAAGATCCTACCTGTAAGCGGTCTCTAGTAACTGTATTCCAGCTATCTAGTCCAGATGCTATCTACGATCAAGATAGGGAAGGGAAAAGGAATAGAGTAGCTATACAAAGTTGTTTAGGTTAGCGCACGGACTGTATGTCGTTAAGGAAGGAAGTGAACGACTAGGCTAGAGCTTAGTCATGTGACCTCAGGCATAGCCTGTTACACTACCTGTCTACTGTCAGGCCTACAAATCACAGAGGCGAACCGGGGATCAGCCGGATTACTTGGTCAGCAATCGCTGGGGATAATTTCCCCAGTGAATTTCAGGCTTCAAATCAGCGTCGGTCAGGCTTCGGGTAGGAATCGGGCCAGTACAGCTATTCAAGAGTGCACTCCATTTCATCCTTCACAAAAAGCTAGTTGCCTACTCCAAGTTTACAGAAATCGATCGCGCTTTATCAAGAGCGTAAGTCGTATTCGCCCTTGGTGCCCCACCTAACGCCTGCCCCATATTCTTACAAACCTGGTGAACCTGCTTCACATAGCATGCAAACTGGGTATCTGGCAAACCAGCTGAAATGCTTCTGTGCCTCTGTGCCCAACACAACTTAGTGAAAAGAGCAATAATGCTGTCGGCAGTCTGGGCATTCGAGGCAGCGCGCGTGCTCAGATCGCGGCGGGACTTCATGTACGAGCTACCTACAGACAGAAGCCAGAGCGATTCGATACCAGTGCCCAGATTGCAGACGTGCTGCTCTATCATACTAACTCCGGATTTTATAAGGTCATCCCGTGTATCTCGGCAGACGGGCAGGGCAGCAATACCTGGATGATGTTAGACAGAGTACTGTCTAGTTGTATGCATGCCGCCACTCACCATAGTTTAGTTTATCACCTGCATCGCCATCCATAAGACATAGACATAATCCCGCTCGAAGTATTCTTGGAGTACCCAGGGCTATGACGCTACGGCCTCTCTGGATCACCAGCTCATAGACCCTTAAGATTGTACTGGCCGAGCGCACGCAGACGAATCGTTGTAACTCCGTGTCGAGAGCGGAACAAGAATTCGCGTCTTTCCCTGACGCGAAAGCCATATGCAGGAGGAGAATTGCTTCATGAAGGTTGATCTCCAAGGCGGCTCGAGAAATAAGGCATGGAAGTTGGTTAGGCGTATCCTTCAACATGTCTGGCCATTCTGGTACCCTGTCCAAGGCTTCTGTCACCCGAGCTCGCAGTGCTATGAGACCCTGTTGGTTCAACGATCCAACCTTTTTTGGGTTGTTGACCAAGTCCAAGATCTCATACCGGACTGCTCGTATTGAATCTGCGATCTTCGCATAGGTCCTATCTGTCAGTTGGTTGTCCGGTCTCTCGGAGGGCTCGACTAGGGTACCCGCGTTATAGTCCAGGTCATTGTAGTTCTTTGGCGGTCCAAGATCGGAGAACAAGCCTGATGCGATAGAGGGCACACCGCGCTCGGTACAAGCGAGGAGATCCAGCTCCAGGATCACGGTCCAGATCTTGCGGCGTAGCTCACGCTCGTAGAGGGGCTCATCTATGCCGAGTACTTTCCAGTTTCTGTGCAACCCGTTCGAGATAGCATCGGCTAGGAGAGTTTGAGATGCAGTGTAAAATCCCTCGCAATCGATATCGTTCAGTGTTCTGGATAGAAGGACCAAGCATCTGATCTGGAACTTTTCAATAGGGCTGCCCTCACCCCGTCGGTATTCTAGCCACGACTCAACAGCGTACACCCATGCCAGGGTTTCGTTTCGAGCAGTGGAGCTGCTTCCATCGAAAGAGAGAGGGTCTTCGGCGTAAAGACACCTAACGCACGACATCATAGCCAGTAAAGTAGCCTTGAAGCGGACTGAATCGCTATGAGTGCCATCCTGTAAATCCTGATACTCAATCCAAAAGGAGGGTACGTGGACAACAGCGTAGATCCCGCCAAAGTGATTGAAGTAAGCACCTAGAAGTGTTCGACAGCGCTGTTCTGGTTGCATCAGCCCACTGATCACCTGATCAATTTCTTGCTTCGAATAAGAAGGTGGTGGCGTCTCCGTAGTAGATGGTGTCGTTGCCCACTGCGGCGAACCGAGAATGTGATGTTCCTCAACGGCCTGCTTTATGAAGGTACACAAGTCTGGAGCCGAAGCTAAGATGTTGGTGGAATGACTAGAGCCGCGGAACTGTCCATTCGAGCTCGTTCCTGGATCCGAAAGCGAGTATCGTTTATCTGACGAGTCGAGTGAACCAAACAAGCTGTCGCTATCCACAACATCTGAACCAGAGCCTTCAGAATCGATACCTGGAAGCTGAAATGACAGCCAAGGGCCGGATGGGAAGGTGTCGGGCATAGTAGATAGGTCAATGCTATCGAATGCCGCTGTCGACAACTGGGTCGTAGAGCTATTTACAGACCACTCCTGTCCCGCCACATTCGAGTCGGTATTCATAGTGAAACGAGGATCGTATCGGCAGAGTTCAGGCGTGCCGACAGAGATGCAACGCGAACAGATCGGAGTTTCTCGTCCACACTTGAGTTTTCGGCGCTTGCACTCATAGCAGGACAGGATGAAGCGCCGCCTCTTCGTTCGCGAATCGGACATGGAGACAAACTCTCGAGAAAAACAGGTATCAAGGATGATTCAGGGAAATACGGCTGAGACCGCCGTTGAAATTCTGAGATAGGAGTATAGATGTCATGTATCCTCAAGAACAAATGCTCTCGCCAATGCGGCACAGTTACTGTGCCCTGCTCTGGCACCTTCCCAATGCATCCGGCAATATTCAATGATGGTATACGGAGTAATTAGCCGATGTTAACGCAAATTCAGGTTATCTGCATGCCATTGCATGGAAAGGGAATGGTTACCACCAGCTCTCGGTGGAAATAAAAAGCCGGATATAAGCTAGATGCGCGCGCGTGCTAACACCAACACAAAATCATATATTTTTGATGTGAATACTGCTTTTAAACAGCTTTACAGCCTCATAAATGTGACAATCGCATCCTACAGCTATACAGTGTGTGAAAAACAATGATTTTGGGTAAGAAATGAGGTTATTCTGCATCATTGTTGGTCGCGGCTTACCTAGCTACTTCGTAGTAAAAATGGCCTGTGCGGTGCATCACCAAATACGAGCTCCTTCGTAGTTACCGTGCGCCACCACCTCGTGCACGTCCCTATCTGTGAAGGCTATAGAGCTTAACTGCAATTGCATTATCACGAGATTTTTTAGTATTGAGTTTTATAAGGTATAAAAAATCGATTAAGACTCTAAAATCAAGTGCGATACCTTTCTGGTGGTTGTACGGTGTGGGTTCGTGTTGAGCGTCTCGTATTGTCTATGGCTTCAACTACTTGAATATCTTCAGCAACCTAAGGCAGAAATTCAAGAGCTTTTCTCGTACGTAAAGGTCTACCTTTTTTAGATAACTATATATCTTTTTGAAGTTGCTATACGGCCTCTCGAGCAATCTTTTTCTCCTCCCGTTCCTCAGTCTTTTTCCTCTTCTCAAGCTCCTTCATTTCTCTTGCAACCTGTCTCTGTCGCAGCCTCTCTTCAAGTAATTCAGTTTTCTCTTTCTTCTGTTTCTCTTTTTGTACGAGACTCTTAGCTTTTTGTTGCTCTTGAAGCTGAACTTCTTTATCTTTTTGGTTCTGAAGATCACGTGCTTGCTGAATCTTCTTTGGTGAATAGATGTTAGGCTTTGGGCAAAGTGTATTGCGCAGGAGGATTGAATGTTCACGGGAGTTGTATTGTTGCGAAACTATCTTCTTATATACATAATTACTAGTAGTGTCAACCATGGTTCGCAGTCAGTTGAAACAATAGCTCGAACCAATAGTCTGATAATGTGAGCGGTCCCTAGTAACTGTATTCCAGCTGTCTAGTCCAAATGCTATCTATAGTCAAGATAAGGAGAAAGAGAGAGATGAACGCTAAGGAAAGGTTTTCTACCTTTCCATCTACGCGCTAAATATAGAGCAGCCCCTACTTGTACAACACAAGGCTCTAGCCCGTTACAGATAATCACATGCAATTGTCAGTACCTCAGCTAAGAGATATCCTATATAGCTGTTAAGCGCGACAATAGAACACTGCTCTACCATGGTATTCCTCTGGAGTTTGTAGTAAGAGAGGCTTGCCACGCTGGCAGTGTTTGTTCTTATTAATTAGAGCCTCTTTTAGTCGATTATTCTCGTGCTGAAGCAGCTGCTTTTGTACAGCCATTACGTGGATATTTTGACTGGGCTGTTTCGAGCGTGAATCGTACGTATCTTCAACTACCTGGCGTAGTAGCTGTTCAATCGTCCTCTAGTCTGAAGCAATTAACACTGAGTTACTACTCTCGCTTGAGGATGGCCTCTTAGGTTCTTTTTTCTTAAATCTTTGGAGTATAACCTCTGGATCAAGTGGATGAATTCCTGTAGCCTTAAAAGCGTTTTGAATTGTCTTTTCTTAAAAGGCTATAGTCCAGGCTGTATTAAAGAGTCAAAAGAAGTTTCTCTTTGTAATTAAGGAGAGTACTTGATAGTTGTACATGAATGCTGAGAGCTCATGTGAATAGGCTGATAAGAGAGGTTTGAACATTGAAACATCGAGTAGTTGAAGCGTGTGGGTACTGTGAGGAGGATACACCGCAACAAGGATTCGATTTTCGTTACAGTAGTCCAAGAATTCCATTGTAATATGTAACCCATGGCCATTAAGGATAAGTAAATGTGAGTGGTCTCTAGTAGGTGGATTCCATCCATCTAGTCCAGATGCTATTTACAATAAAAATAAGGAAAAGAAGAGGAAAAAGTAGCTATACAAAGTTATTTAGGATAGTATATAGACTATATACTATTAAAGAAGGAAGTAAACAACTAGGCTAGACCTTAGTCATGTAACCTCAGGCATAGCCTATTACAGTCGGCTTTGTAGATGACCCAAGCGCCAGTGCAGACTCTAAATACCACTAGAAGCAGATTCTCGTACCAGGAGAACTCAAAAGCAATCCATTAGCCGACACAGCCTCTAAATCATGGCTCGACCTTAGACGATACGCACAAGAAGTCCTCGCTGCTTAAGACAGTTGCTGCTTTATCCTTGGCTTTACATTGTGTAGATCGTGGATACGGCTGTGGGAGTTCGACAGACCTAGGGGTATTGCCTCCTCCTAGTTCAACATTAATGAAAACAGGCTACGATTCATATCTGCAGTACTTAGGTTCCTCTAGCTTGACGAGGAGCAGCTTGGGTTCCACCCTTCTATTATCACGGCTGGAAATATACAGTACATTGAGCGTCGATCTGAAGAACAATCTTGGTCAGTGCATCAGAGGATCTAAAAGAACTAGAGCACATTTATGCAAATAAAGGGAGCGAAATGGAATAAGTGGACCAGGTGACGTGTCCGCTAAGCAGTGACTACCTACCTACATGGAGACCAACTATCATCCAATTAATCTCAGCATCCTCAAACTCTGTGTATAAGCGGTACGGCACAGCATATGCTGCGTTATACTTTAACCTAGTCAGCGGGAATATGTAGCGGCCACCCCAATAAGTATTACTCGCCACCCTAACAAGAGGCTAGCAAGGTACCCTCGCAATACTTATCCTTATATAGATTTAGTAGTAAAGTAATATAGTAGAGGTATTTTATCTCTTACTAACTTTACTACCTAAAAGCCTAGTATAAAAGAATAATAAAAAACTACTAAATTACTAAAGGAAAAAGTCTACTTTATATACCTATAGTTAGAGTCCTTTTAAATAGTATTTAGTTTAGGCCTAAAGGGAATCTCTTAGTAATGCCTATAATAGTCTTAGACTATTATAACTAAATTACTACAAGGGGGTAACATAAATAGATTGCCCTTCTCCCCCCTATTTGCCACTAAGCTTAGCAAAAAACACTATTAGATTTCTCAACACTATTGTTACGAACCTGATGGATGGGCGGCGTGATGTTTAAAGGAACGACGACCAGGGATACAGGCTACTCATGATAAGCGTCTCGGCTGAGACCAAGAAGT
>JAFISD010000429.1:0-12921 GCA_022560085.1 Helminthosporium solani
TAAGGTAATAATATACGCTAGAATATGCTATATTATACCTAAATAACTACCTAGGTAGTACTTAGGGTGAGTCCTCCTAAGAAGGGGGATAATATTAGAAACCTTATAGATCTAGGCCTATCTAGGTTAGATTATATAACTCTATATATTTAGTCCTAGTCTAGATTACTATAGGTTTAGTAGTAATTTATCTCTTATCCTCTCTAGAGGCTTAAATATAGTTATTAGTATTCTTATTATTTTCTTATATTGCTATTTATACATATTCTTGATAGCTATATATTAGCTTTAGTATAAGTCTTTTAAATATTTTATTATTAAAATATTATAAAAAATTATTATAAAGGTAAGTTACTTTAGAGGTGTAGGGTACTTAGTTAGGTAAAGCGCTTGCTTGTAATATACATTATAACTAACTACTAAATACTAGAATGCTAATATAAAAATATAGTAGATAAAATACCTCTACTATATTACTTTACTACCAAGTTTATATAGGGATAGATATAACTAGGGTATCTATGGCTAGCGTATATTAGGCTCTTGTTAGGGTGGCGAGTAATACTTGTTGGGGTGGCCGCTACATATTCCCCCCGCCGCCGCTTCCCAACCTCCTTGATTTGTACTAAACACCGCCGAGGTTCTATGCTCTTATCGTCATTGACCGGTGCTAATGTGTTCTTGTTCAGGCGCATGGGAAGATTTGCGGGCCTTCTCAGGTGCGTTAACTTAAGGTACATCTCCTTCAATGACGCAGACCACCGGATGAATTGATTGGGTCGGCTGTTATTCAAGCTCTCTAGATCAAAACAGAGCTCAAGATATCAATCTGCGGAATTTATCTCTCGTATTCGCGAAATGATGTTGGAGAGAAGCATCGTTACCGGAAGGAATAAATTACCCGCGGGACATCTCCAAGTCTTGCGGTGCCGGGGTACAATACCGGGGGTGGGGAACATGGGGAAGTTGTTGATTTCCACACTAGATCATGAATATATTTCCGCCAATGACACACAGCAAGACGGAAGATCAAAAATCCTTTGTTAAAACATAAAACACGGAAAACAGAGCAGGCACGTGGTAGGGCGGCAAGTTTCCATTTTACTCAACTCTGGTTCGTCATTTCCCTCCACTTTCCACTGACGCCTTTTGTGTTCTCCATATTCTCCCCCGCTCCTGATTGCTGTCGTAGCCTCTCAAATTCCTGAAACCCTTGGAAGTATTTTCTTCGGAAGCCATTCAAATCATCCGCATTGACACCCTTCTCGTATTCCTTCTTGACTATTTCTAGTGTGCTGGGAGAAATCTCCGAGCCAGACAGTCTCCGATACGTCAGTAGTCTTCTTGACCACTTGTTGAACGGCTGAACGCAGATCGACACAATCTCGAGACAAGGATGCGTTGGAATGGCTAGCTCGATATCCTCATCATTTGCAGTAGGCATCCACATACTGATCCTACCATGCTCAACAAGTGTTGCAGCTGCGAAGGCGAGGATATCGTCCAGTATAGCTGTGAAAGAGTATGGACGCTTCGGTGGAATGTAAGTCGATTCTTTGAATCGGTCTGAGTGATTCGCCCGTTCCTCTAAGCTGAGCTTCTCACGGGGACCAAGAACCTTGAGACCTTCCCGGATTCCGTATGGTGGGTCACAGACAATGCCGTCTAGATACCCATCTGTAGCCGGGTTACTGTGGTGTTGCAATAATCTTAACGGGGTGTTCGTCAAATCCGAGACGAAAGCACCAAGATATCGAGACTCGAGGCCATATTGCTTGAAGTTCCCATCCACGTTCATTTTGCCTGTCTGCCCCTTTCGAGCACTTCCACCCGTGCCTCTAATGCTTCGACCATCAATATCGCTACCACATACTATGGCGCCAAAGTGAGAACATCCGAGCGGAAACCCACCTGTACCCATGAATGGGTCATAGAACAGCTTTCCGGGGGCCGCAAGCGCAATATTGGCAGTCAATAGCGCGAGCTCAGCGTCCATGGAAGTTGTACTAATATAGTGCCTCTTCTTGAGGTCGTAAGTAGTCTTTGCATCCCTTCCTGAACTCGCGATGAATCTACCTAGATACATATACTTGGGAGTTGAAGCTCTGGGGTCGTAGTTCTCAAACACTCGGAATGTTACATCTGCGTCCCGCATCCGAATGGGTCCTTTGAAATCCAGGTAGGCAAATGATTCAATGACCGCACGCTGCTCAGCTTGAGATTTGGTGCCTTGATAACCGTCTAGCGTGAATCGAAAGGGTGTAAACTCATACTGGTGCCACTTCGGCTGCGATGTCTCTTTCACAGACTTGTGTAATGCTTCGTACGTGGATCCTTCCCCCCAAAGCTCGTAGATGCCTTGCGAGAGAATGCTACGGGATATGACATTCTTTGCTGCTAGTTCCGACGGAAGGCGAACGATGCAGAAGGGCGACTGATATGGTCAGTAAGATTGAACGAGTGTCAAAAGTACAATTGGGCCGAGTCCAGAGAAGTACGTATGAATGTGTCAAACTCTTGGCAACGCTACTCACATCTTCGTCGTATGTGATGAACTCGATTTTGATGCTAGCTATATCAGCGAGAGCCTGGAGCTCTGCTTTGCGAAAGCTCTCGTGCACTTGCACCAGCCTGACGAGGTAGTTGGGCATCCCGGGTTGAGTAAATCAGTCAAATCCTGTCAATTGATTGTGGACACACTATGATTCAGATATTTAGTCGGGGATGGGCATAATTAGTTCCACGAGCGTTCTGTTGTACAGTTGATAACGGGGATATTGTGAAGGAGTCACAGTTGAGCACAACTTTTACTGGGTAAAAATGTGGGTCGACAGTGGCGCTATGAGTGGCCACTAGTGAGGAGCTCTGATTGGGCAACTTTACACAGCAACTGGCACTCTCTCTAGTGTACGGAGTACGTAGATATTTACTAACTCAGGACTTGCTCAGTTACTGTGCTCCCTTCAAATTGCCCGAAACGCAAAAGTTTGTCTAGGACGTGATGTATTTTTTTCTATACACAGATCTAATGGCTGTATGTGATACTATTGGCATCGCATTTCTTAGCTTGAGCATCTCTGCTAGTTGATCTTGGGATTATGACTATGCTGGAGGGCTCTTTATGCCGAAGGTTTCATATGGAAAGTCTTTCAGCGTCTCCAACAGCTTCGCCCAGCCATCCTCAAGCTCGCCAGGCATCCCGGTCCTGCGCTTTCCTTCTTTGACTTCTACTTCAGAATGCTGCAATTGCTTCTCTTCATCCTCCTGATGCTGACCTGTCAGCCCAGCAAGTACTTCTTCCTCCCTTCCCTTATACTCCTCCAGCAGTCCGGGATGTGGACACCAAACAGTCTGCATGCCGGCTCGCCTACCCGCTTCTACACCCGGTACACTATCCTCAAAGACCAGGCACTCCTCTGGCTGTAAAGGTGGCTGCCCTTGTTCTTGGAGAGTCTTGTTCAGTGTGCTAAGTGCTAGGAGATAGATGTCTGGAGCTGGTTTGCCACGCCCCGCCGGTATTCTTGGATCATCGCCAAGGACTTTATGCTCGTCTCTAAAGCATTTAAAAAGGTCCGTCAAATGTGAGGTCTTTAGCACATAGTTGCCCTTGTGGCTGCTAGTTGCCAAAGCCATATGCACGCCCCTTTGTTGCAATCCCTCCAACAGTTCCGGAACTCCAGGTAGTGGCTTAGTCTTTGGGAACAGTTCTCTCTGCAGTTCTGATTGTTCTTTCAAGAATTGGTCGGCCGGTATGGGCAATTTTGCCCAGCTTTGGAAAATATGGCCAGCTTGCGGTCCTGGTCGGCCTTGTAATTGGGCTTTTATTGACCATGGAAGAGATGGACGGTTATAGCGTTCGAGAATTGTGTTCGTGCAGATCGTGTAGAGGTCTTCGGAGTCGATGAGGAGACCATCCATATCGAAGAGGGCCGCACGAATAGGCGGGGGAGGGGCACTGTGAAGTGTGAGTGATATCTTGAGCGTTTTCAAGGATTGGGCGATGATACTTTTGGGAGCCCATCTTGGCTTAGAAAGGAAGATAAACACAAAGCTAGAGTAGAAGAAGAGGGTTGGGAGTCCAAGTCAAATGAGTACCAGTGCTCATCCAAATGTCGAATGTTCATCGGGTTGTTATTACCCCACGTTCTTGCGCCTTTCCTCTTGTACACTAGCTAGCTACTACACTTCCCTGTCAAAGAACGTCACCTGGAAAACAATACGCGCACATCCAGCCTGAGAACAAACTCCGCATGTTCAAGGCGCCCCGGAATCTCCACCTAGCAGTCCTTCGGAATGGCGCAGAAAGGTGTCACTGTCAAATCTCAAGATGTTGAAGCAGAGCCCGCTCTCGAAATCTTTCCCCTAGACGAAGAGTCGCAACTCCTCTCCGAATCGCACACTGAAAAGACGCATGCAAATAAAATATTTGCCTCTGGCGACTACTCCTCGGCAATTCAGGGCTACGAGAAAGCCCTTGCGATGTGTCCCACGTACCTCGAATACGATATCGCTGTGCTGCGCTCCAACATGGCCGCTTGTCACTTGAAGCTCGAGGAATGGAAGCAGGCAGTAGAGTCGGCGGCACAGGCGCTCGAGGCTCTGGATCGCATTGATCCCCCAGCTGTAACGGCAGGAAAGGAGGGTGCTGGTGCAGTGGAGGAGGTGGACGATGCGACCGAAGTCAGGCTGGCCGCACTTACGCGGACGGGCAAGACAATAGATGATGTGTACAAGATACGAACGAAAGCGCTACTAAGGCGCGCAAAGGCTAGACGGGAAGCGGGCGGTTGGTCGTCACTGCAAGGCTCATTAGAGGACTATCAAGCGCTATCGAAACCGCCGCATCAATTGTCCAGCTTAGACCAGAAGGCTGTACAGGCTGCATTGAGAGAGCTGCCTCCGAGGTTAGACGAGGTGAAGAACGCGGAGGTAGCAGAGATGATGGGCAAGCTCAAGCAGCTGGGCAATGGGATCCTGAAGCCCTTTGGACTTAGCACGGACAATTTTCAGTTTACAAAGGATGAGCAGTCGGGTGGGTATAGCATGAACTTCAATCAAGACAGCAAGTAGGGTAGGTAGTACAGGTTCTAGACATGTTCAACTCTTCAGGGCCTCCAGTCGCCCCCGCATTTGTGCCAATAACTCTTCCTGGTTCTCCTCCTCTGGTTCTGCCTCGGGGGCCTCGGGGAGAATGTCTTCCTGTGTCTTGCTCGCCGGCAGCTTGTCCTTCAGAATCTCCGACAGTACCTTGTCGACCTCCCCTTCGGCCTCCTCGTCCTCGCTCTCCAGCAGCTCGTTGTCGGGCAGCATATCGCCCACCATCTCTTCGATGATGCCGGCCTTTGTGAGCTCAGCGGAGAGATCCCGCATGGTCCCCGTCAGCTCGGGTAACCGAATCAGCGAGTTGACGTCCTTCATTATGCCCGTCGATGCCTTGATGCTGCCCTCGATCTTGCGCACCGAGAAAGCCTCGTTGACCTGCATCTGCACACTCTGCAGTTGTGCCTTGCTTGTGTGCAGCCGTGAGCTCTGTTTCCGCACGCGTATGAGTTCTCTGGCGAAGATGCGCACGTCCTGGTTGGCCTGCTTTGCCATGGAAGGGTTGCGCTGGGCACGCTTTGAGGATTGTAGGATGAAGTTCTTGGTCTTTTGCTCCGTCTGCTTCAGCTGCATGATGTCGCGATCGAGCTTTCGCACGTTCTGACGGACGAGGGCGTTGCATTTACGCTTCTGCCGACAGTTAGATGACCAACAGGACCGATGCTGATACATGTGCTGGACGCACCTGCTCCTCTGGTGTCGGCTTCCAGAGAAGGCCGCGGATGGTCTCCATGGCGTAGACTTAGCGGACAGGCGTAAGGATGGGTGCGGTTCTGAATGAATCTACTATAATTTGTTGCTTTTATTGTTGCTGTTGTTGTTGCTGCTGCTGCTGCTGCTGCTAGAAGTGGTTGGATGCGTGGTTCTGGGCGCGTAACTGTCGCCATCGCCGCCTTGCACGCTTGGTGTTGGAATTGGAGCCCTCATCGCGCTTGGACCTAGTGACGTTTCGCGGGGCAGCGCAGCAGCGGTAACTTGGGTGCTTATAGATAGATTAGTCCATACAAAGACAGCTATTATAAGTACTTTAGATAGCAGCGGCAGCGGCAGCAGCAGCCAGCACACAGCAGATACATATGTGATTGACGCACGGCGGCGCGCCAAACAAGCAGCACAACAGGCCCAAGTTTCGCCCCTCGCCGTCCTACACCACTCCAATTGAAACATCCTGCACCATCAAATTCCCGTGCCCTCTGCATTTTACCATCTGCAGGCGATCGCAATAACTAGAAGATTCACGAGTTGTGCTGCGGGGCTGAGTTTCCATAGCGTTTCTATTGCTTTCTACGCTAGTCGAGTGGCCCCTAGCACTTTGAGCGCCATTCCATTTCTTCGCCGTCAAACTCACTTCCAAACTATTACCAACCCATTTCGTATACAACACGCGGCAGCTTGCTTGACTGTTCATCTCCCATCTAACACGCATCCCGACACGTTCAAGACCGATCTCGAATTCTCCCCCCTCCGGAAAAACCATGTCTACCGTCACGCCTGAAGGTAGGCTACTGTCTCTACGTCGCAATCGCATGGAGCACCGTTAACTTTGGCAGTCACATGGGCGCAGCGCTCATCCAGCACCGAGGCGGAAAAGAACTACATCTTCCTCACCATTGTCGCCGCTGATGTCCCCGAATCCGACAAGCAACTCGACCTGACACCCACCAAGCTCACCTTCAAGGGCACGTCAACGTCGAAAAAGGTCACATACGCCGTCGAGCTTGAGTTCTTCGCCGAGATCGACCCGAAAGAGTCCAAGATTCACCACACAGGCCGTGACTTCGAGCTGGTGCTGCGCAAGAAGGAGCTGAAGGAGGAGTTCTGGCCGCGGCTGCTCAAGGACAACAAGAAGGTGCACTTCTTGAAGACAAACTTCGACAAGGTATGTCTTTCCAGTGGAAGAGTGCTTGGGCTAAACTAATGCTATGATGTAGTGGGTCGACGAGGATGAGCAGGACGAGGCTCCCGAAGATGAGGACTACATGTCGAAGATGAACCCCATGGCTGGTGCAGGCGGCGACGGTGGCTTCGGCGGTATCGACTTCTCCAAGCTCGGCGCAGCTCAGGGCGCAGGTGGTCTACCTGGAATGGGAGGTATTCCTGGCATGGGCGAGGGTGAAGGCGAGAGCAGCGGCGATGAGGAGGATGACGATGACATGCCTGCGTTGGAGGGTGGTGAAAGCACGGAGGCATCAGGGTCGAAGAAGATTGAGGAGGTTGCTTAGACTGTCTGCTCATAGCTGCTATACGGTCGAAGACACGCTGCCTTTGTACCTACATCGACCGACGAATACCTGGCTTGCTCGGGGTTGGTCTGCGGGAGGTAACTCTATATGACTGCATGAGGACCTTTGAGGTAATACTTGCTCCTTCAAGGAAAGCTACTATAGGTGATAGCTACGATATACGATTCAAGATCTCATACAAGGTAGCATCGGAAAATAAGTGAATGCTTTAGGTGTAATGTCGTATCATAGAGACGACCAAATTTATAAGCGTATCCATGTCTCTATCCGAATACTGTTTACTGTTGTAGCTACAATTTATTGAGTCCTTCATTCTCGATCCGCAATTACCTAGTTTGCTTCTACTCATGACCCTTACTTGAACGCAAATGGACATCCTCCCCGCGGAGCATCCATCAACCGGTCGTAGGTCTGAGTGCACTCTTCGACGCCCTTGCCTTCTAGCTGTACTGGCCCAACGTCAAAGATCCTATACCCCTCTGGCTTGTACCGCTTGCCATCCGGATACGGACGGCCAATAGCCCAACGAAACCAAGACGATAGAGAGTAGCGATTCCAAAAGACAGCCTCATTGTACCTGCGCCATAGTTAGAATCGCTCGCCAACACATGACTCAAGGGGGCGAAGTGGAATCTCACCAAGGCTCCGAGTTATACCCTATACGATGATAATTTCCGCTCTTTGGATCCTTATTCTTGCTTACAACTCTGTACCTAAGCCATTCGGGGCGCGGCAGCATAAGATGCTTGATAGTGAATTTCCTTATAGCGAAAATAGTTGAGACGAGGCGCGGATACATGGGCGGCGGTGCTTCGTACACCATTGCTGTGCGCAGCCTCTCTTCCATGAGGGAGAGGACGACTTGTTTACCAGAGGG
This sequence comes from Helminthosporium solani, assembly GCA_022560085.1. Lineage (NCBI taxonomy): Eukaryota > Fungi > Ascomycota > Dothideomycetes > Pleosporales > Massarinaceae > Helminthosporium > Helminthosporium solani. Next base: position 8,221 of record JAFISD010000429.1, read on the forward strand.
AATCAGGAAAGTTGGGACACTACCGAGTAGGATGCGGATAGTTTCTTCGGCGAGTCGGTGGTTGTTTTTGTCGGGGAGCATGAACTTTTGCTCGTAGGAATCGGCCCATGCTTTGATGTCGTGGTAGAATTCGAAGCCGTCTTTGAAGGATGATGGACCGTGGGCTAGGTCATCGAATTGGATGCCCATGGCGTCACCGATGGATTTCCAGTGGGTCCCGCTGTTTGAGTGGTTAGTTTGAGTGATTGCATGCAATGCTGCTTTTGAAGCGGAGGGGTTTCATACAAAGCGCAGATCTCCATGGGTGTGAATTCTCTCCATTCGTACTTGTTGATCCATTTTGGGATCTCGGTGGTGAAGAGACCGAGCGTGTAAAGCATGTCATCGTTGCTGATTTTGTTTGCTTTTTGGTACCTGCCGTGGAGGAAATTCATGCGGGCTATGGCGGCATTCGTCCGCTCGGAAGTGGGCGCATGGCTTATGAATTCTCCGATCAAGACGGTGGTGTCAGCATAGCGTCTGGAAGCAGATTTCGGGTCGACGAATCGTTGTGTGTGACAGAGCAGCTCTGAAATTGTGGGGATGCCGTAGGTCCTGTGGAGGGTTGGTATGAGATACTAGAACGGATGCATGGGATTTGGAGAAGGTGGATGATACTTGAATAAAGCAAACTCGAGAGCCTTTTCGGAAACTATAGGAAACTCTAGAGATATGCAGTATCTGAAAATCTCAAATGAATCGGCAGCGGTCATCTTGGAGAAGTCATCACGGGTTTTGTAGGGATATTGGGCATGTTTGCGGTTACGGCGGAAGTGGCGCAGCGCTTTACAGGCAATCAAATAGCAGCCAACAACGGCTATGATAGTTTTGATGGTTCCCATGATTGCAGGATGAGGGAGAAAAAGATGAAAAGGATAATGCGGAAGCAGGGTCTTATATCGAACTTTCAAAGGATGATGTACTAAGGCATGTGTAAGAGCGTGCATAGTGCCAACGTTGCTTCTAGGTCAAACCTTGTCCTATCCTCGCGTAGTGCCCTTTCTCCAGCTGATATCCCGTCACTCACTGCATACATATCCTAACAATGAGGGGGAATAGTTTTAATGGTCACATTTGGTTAATGCGGTGGGGACATTGCCTACCAGACCGTTGTCAATTGATGAGGCATGCCCATATCCGTGTCCACATCATCTCACAGAGGTAGTCTTATTGTTAGCGACTATATCTCCTAACTGAATATAAACTGCAGCTAAATTAGATAGGAGACGCCTCGTAGGATTCCTGCTTGAACTATGAAGATGTTTACAATGTCAAGATGGTCGAAACAGGGGCAGGTTGTTTGTCAGCGATACAGGCGATAGCGTCACGTGACACCCCTCAGTGTGGGGTTGGAGCGGACGTGCGGACCTCTTCAAACGAAACTCGGAATCTATTTGTGAAGGCGGTGAGACTATTTCTGCCACCCCACCACCAACCACTCGTCGCTCAACTGAAGCCAACATTTGATTGCGACAATGGGCCGTCGCCCAAATCCACTCATACTAGAGTACTTTGAGCGCGGTCCGAAGCTTGAAGATGCAAGTAACCGCTACCAGCACACGTGCAAGTCTTGCGGGGAGAAAGTGAGTACAATGCAATGCAAGGCCCCGTCGCATCTTTTTTTTCTTCCCGTTGCCATCCAGGTATTCAGGACGCTGAGTTGATGGGCACAGTTCCCTAAGGGACGGGCAGACAGTCTTATGAACCATCTGATCAAGAAATGCCCTGCTTTACCTCTCCACGACCGTCGGCGCGCCCTGCAGCAACACGAATTTCCAGATATTGGTCTGTCCGACCTCGCACATTCCGTAAACACGCCAATTGCGAACGGCCAGACGCTCAGCTTGCCTTTTGCCCCTTCAAAACAAGGACTCTCCGCCCTGGAGACGCTCGCTGAAGTCTCCCGTCGACATCTCGACCTTTCAGATAAGCGTGTGCCGGCCCAGCAGCAGCAGCAAAAGGGACAATTGCAGCAACAACAGTCGCAGCCAAGCGATGGAAGCAATCATCCAGATTTCGAGTTTCTGGTGGACGATAGGCCGGATGAGGACCTCGCGGCTCTCTCGCAAAGTCTAGACGGCTCCAGTGTGCCAGCCTTGCCGCCGATATACCAATTCAACGGGCCACTGCAGCACTCTCCCACTGGTTCGCCACACATGGGTAACCTACCACTAGGATCTGCTGCACCGATGGCGCAGATGGTACCCTCATCGCTTGTTATGGCAGCGTCGCAGGCTAACGATCTGATGCCACTGACCCACGGAGGCCTTACCATGGAGCCCGACCTCAATATGCCAAATGCTGGGAGTGTCTCCGACAAGTTCTTTCACTCTCAGGCTCGACAGTGGGCCAACCCACTCGACCCATTACTATCCGATCACGAACAGAAGGAGCAGCTGCTACCCAACGACGTCGTTACAAAACCCTCTCCACTCCCTCGCCCAATAGCTATGAATCCGCACGCGCAGACTCATTTTACGACCGACTTCAGCGTGAACCAAAAGCCATCAAAACCGAAAGTGCGTGGTCGCTTTACCGACACGCGGCGCAAAGAGGTTCAGGAGGTACGGAAACGGGGTGCCTGTATACGGTGTCGTATGTTGAAGAAGCCCTGCTCTGGAGGAGATCCGTGCAATACCTGCCAAAATGTAGAAAGCGCGCGATTGTGGAAACACCCATGCATCCGGACTCGAATAGCTGAAGAGTTCAGTCTGTATTCTACAGGCCTCCACGGGGTTCTCGCATTTCATGCTGTTAATCAAGCTAAGAATCAGATACGCCTCGACCAAACCCCAGGCCGCATCGAGATTACCCACCACCCTGAATCCGGCATATTCGCAACCTTTACGCCTCTTAGATGCCAAGCTCACCCCCACGGTACCGATATCGATCCTGCAATACTTGCCTCGCTGTCTCCGTCCCGGCTTGAGATTATTGACACTGATGACGATATCAATGGCAAACTGGACCTATATATCAAGAAAATTGGCGATGTATTGTGGGAGTCTGAAACCTCCTTATTTATGAAGCCAACCATAGACATGGCTCTTAGTATCACCGCTTTTGATCCAGATGGCTTGCTCTCCAAAACGCTAGAGCTATGGAATCTTACTCGTATACTCACTTCGCCGGATATTGAGTGGCATTTCTTCTCGAATCCATCGCTGGCCCCCAATACGACACCTTCAATACTGACACCCTCTGACCTAGAGACCATCAATCGCAGTCAAATTACATCTATCGATAACCACACCTCTTACGAGCTTATCAAGATGCAACTCATGGGTGCTACCGAGAAACGCGCAGCAAATCTGGCCCGTATCGTTATGAATGATCTCGAGCGCCGCTTACTCCAGCGTCAACAAACCAATCGGTTTGAAACGTTTCTTGTCGCTGTCATCTTGTTAGCTTGCGCCGAACGTATGTGCTGGCTATTCCGAACCTGGGAAGATCAAACTTCAGTCAATATGGACCACGCACAAACTCAACAACTACCTACCCAAGCCTCGACGGAGGGCGGCATTGCCCAAGCTCTTCAAGCCTTACCGCCCAACGATACTCTTCAGCCATCTACACGCCATCCCAAGTGGCCCCTCGACAAACATCCTGCATACTACTCCCAACAAGGCGAGCGCTTTAGTGATATTATATTCATGCTCCTGAAAATGCGAAGCGTGCCGCCCAAACCGCATGTTCGCAGTACCGACGGTATGCTGCACATGTGGGAATCTGATGTCGAAAAGGTTTGCGAGTGGTATGAGAAAATAGCGGTTACAAAACCTCTGCTGGCTGAGCGAAGTAATGCAAGATTTGTGGGGGAGGACCCGAAAGAGTGGGAACTAAAGTTGGTTGGCAAAATCATTTCCGGCGCATGAGGATGAGTACTGGGTGGCAGGCTACGTAGTGGGATGATGTGATTGCGCCATCTATTTGCTACATCTGACGCTTCAATACCGGCGTCCTGTTCTGGAGTTCCCCAGACGATAAAGTGGTTATCAAGATCAAAATGGGTAAGGGAGGATACGTCTAAAGATACCCACCACCAATATTCACAATATCATAGTGTGGAATATATCATGTTTGGATGCTATGAAGCCATGTTGAAGTTGAGGATATTTTTCCTCCATCTATTCATTATGAAGGAAAAGAGCAGTATGTATATGAAGGTATGTGGGAGGAAATAGAGCTCTGGAACCAAAGGTCAGGTAATCTATTAGAGCAGATCACTAAAGCTATAAGAGCTTTAGATTAGATAAGACTATATATAAAGGAAAGTAGAGAAAAATACCTCTAAGCTATATAAAAGGACTAAGCTAAGCTAAGCTTAGCTTAATATACTCTTAAAGAGCTAATTATATAATTAGCTCTAGGTAGGCCTTATATAATATACCCTCTAGGTAAGGCTTAGGCTACTAAGCTAAGCCTAACTAAGAGTATAAGAGTATATATTATATCTATATTATAGAATAAATAAAATTACTATAAAGCCTATATACTAAGCCTTCCTTTATTACCTAGTAATAGTTATTATATAATTTTAGTAAGTACTAAATTATATATAGGTGTTACGACCCGCACGCGCGTCGACGCGGGGCAGGACACCTACTTATGCAGACACAGGGATATGACTAAGATCCAACGATCAGGTGACCTGGATGTCAC